>VYZW01059103.1:63208-86723 GCA_013401315.1 Balaeniceps rex | reverse complement strand
AAAAAAAAATTGGCATCACATTTCTGACCCAATCCTGACAGGATGTATTTTTGTAGTCTGTAGTGTTGCGTGCACTGTATTTAATATCGTATCACTTCTGAATAACTGTAGTCTCTGTTTTTTGTGTGCGAACACAAGGTGTTTATGTGACATTTTTAATATCATTGTTTGTGTGCAGTCAATGATCTGCTAAAACAAAGGAGTCGATGTAGTTTATCACGTATTTTTTGGTCAAAGGAGAACTTGGGAGTTTTAAAGTGGAAGGTTCAATATTTTTATGCATAAAATGCTTTGGATTCTTTGTAAAAATGAAACAACCAAGTCTTTCTCTCCCCTGTGGTATAGCAGCAGCTTGACAGGTAATACACAGCATTTATTCCAGAGCCTTTCCAGCTGAGAGCTTGCATGCCTCGGAACCCTCTTGCCCCTGAGCTCTAATATTCTGTTGTTCAGTCTCAGTGATTCCCTTTCCTTGCTCCTTCTCCCCACCCACACATCTTAAATTTTGTTTGCATTGTGTGGGATTTATCTTCATTTGCTTTACTTTCTGAGTTTCATTACTTCGTGTGTGGGTTATCTGAATGAAAATATGATGAGTGGTTTAAATGGACGCTTATATTTAAGAATATACTTGCTTAATATACATGATTCATATTTTTACCACCCCGCCCCATATTCTTTCCCCCGTAGAAGTAAAAAGTTGCATTGACAGTGAAGCGTTCAGCCTCTGATGGTCCTAGACTGAGACACGGAAATTGTGGTCTTCCTGTTTCAGAGTGGTCCTGTCCTGTGATGCTGCTGTGCACGTGGAGAATTACCGCAGGTAATCTCCTCCTGGTCTGCAACTGCAGTCAGACTTGATTTACATTGAGTTCTGTCTGTATGCTTTTTTCTTTTTTTGCTTCCTCGTGTGGTTGATCTAGGCAGAGAAGAAACACGGATGAAATGGAGCAATACCATTTTAGCAGGCAATTGAAGAAAAGCTAATTAGCATTTTAATTGTTTCGAATTTCAAGTGGCTTCTGCTTATTCACTGTGGGTTGAAGAACTCCCTTCTACACCTGACCTGATTACAGTAATTACTATTCTTAGTGTAGACTGCTTCTATTACTTGGAATTAATTTTTGTATAAGGTTAGATCCTCAGCTGGTGTTAATGGGTGCACTTCTGTGATACACAAAGCAGAGGATCAGTTTATACCTGCTCAGGATTTGGTCTGGGTTTGGCATAATTAAGTCATGCTCTAGGGATACAGCTACAAGGGTGAGGCATTTAGTTCTACCAGTCAGGAATTGCTATCTGAGGAGTCCCTATGTAGTGGGCATTGAAACCCGTTAAATGTAGCTCTATTTGACTTCAGAGTTCTCCAGAGGCAGATGAGCCTGCTTTGTGCTCATCTGGAAGTACTGCAGTCTGAGCAGCCCCCCACAAAGTTTCTGTCGGAACTGGGGGCCTAAAAACAAGGTGTCTGTGTCTAAAGTACCCTGAAGAGCTTGTTTTGATAGACTGTCAGGCACTGCCCAGCAGTGAGACTGGGAGCCCTATGAAAAGCTTGGAGAAGCTGTCTTTTACATCACGTGATGGAAAAGAATGTGGTTGTGTCTGCCTCTCAGCCCATCATGTCGTAAGAGATAAAACCTGTCATCTAGGACTTGGGGGACCTTGGTTCAGTACCTTCCTATATAGAAAATATTGAAATTCTCATCTGTCTCCTGTCAAGCTAGAGTCTTTTCTAGGTAGTCATTTTATGTGCTTATTGTTAAAGGTGTGCTACTGTAAAGGAAAAAAATTAAAGATGCAGCCGTTGTAGAATACACGTGAGTAAACATGAATCTATCACCAGGGAACTAAGAATGTGGATGCTAATACTTGTTTAATAGTTTCTGGGTTTTTGGGGGCGGGGTTGTTGGTTTGGGCATTTTGTTTTGTTTTGGGTTTTTTTTTCCATAAAGAATGCTTAATGTGAAATTAAGCAAGAATTGGCATAGGGCGGAGAACTTGGTTCACCTTTTTGTGCAAGATGATACTGAAATTTTTGTAGCCTGCAGGAAAGAAAATAGGGACTAGGCTGAAGGAAAAGCTTGTCTGCAGGAAATAGTCGTCTTACCATTTCAATACCAGTTTACAAGGCAGGGGAAATAAACTTTGTTTCTTTTCTATGTTAAGTTCTGTATGTTTAAAAAAAATGAATATACATTTTTGTTTAATTTATGACATCACTGAAGTGGTCTGTTAGGAATTGGTGCATACATGTGACATCAGATGCATGCATAGCCAATTAATAGTCAAAGCTGTCACCTACTTAATAATAGATTTTTCCATGTGTGTTTATTCCTGTGTTAATGCTAGAGACTTGCCCACTTCATTTACTCAAAATATCTTCATTCAACAAGAAAAAAATTATATACTCACATCCAACTTTCAGTGTTGTCATTATCACTTTTATAACAAAGTAATGAAAAGTGAGGACTGATTTATGCATTTGCCATGTAAGTGTAGGTAACTCTTGATAACTGTTCTTACATATTTGATTAGGATGTGATACCTGTGATGGTTAAATATTTTTTCCTCTGTGTGCACATTATCTAAAAGTAGACAATTTAAGTAACAAATCCTGTACAATTTAATAATCTTTGCCATCAAACGAAGCTTGTCCTGTCATGGATGAGTAGTTTTCTAAAGTATTTTCCTGAAGGCAGCCTGTTTAAGTTGTCATTTTAATGTGTTTCAGCTTGGTGTTTGTAAAAGGTGGATGTCTGCAATAAACCTTTTATTTTTTTTCCTCTGCTTCTATGTGGAGAGCTACCCATTTGGATGAGACTTTTTTTTTTTCCCCTTTTAGCATCTAGCTTCTCAAATTTTTATGTATTTTTGTATTGTATTTTATTGAGGAACATATTGCTGTCTCCTTGTTTAGACTATCAGATTGCCTCTCTTACCTGTGTCATGATTAACAGCCTTATGGCAATTTCAGTTGCTTGCATATAACAGACAATATTTGTAACATTTGTATTTATCTCTGTTTTAATATGATTTAGCAGTGGAAACTAGAGGAAAAAAACCAAAAAAACCCCAACATACTCCCTCCCCCCCAGCAATATGTGACAAGCCAGCTGCTGACTGACAAACTGTAAAAGACTTCTGAATTGCCATTGATTTATTTTTAGAGTCCATTTCTTGCTTCTCCTGGAGAAACTCGGAGAGAGTCACCTTTCTTTTCATCTGTGGGACTGTGTACTCTACTTAGCCTTTCATGACCCTTTTATATCCCGATAAAGTGTCCACTAGGTGATCAAGGCAGCCCAGATACAGGTTTTTGTGGTGTTTGTGCTGCTTTGCACCATTCTGAAAATGCTAGAGCAGCACGGAGCGGCTTGGTGCGCTGCTTCTCTGGGGTGACGTGTTCAGGTATCCTTCGCCGGCCCCAAAACCTGCTCTTTGTGTCGCTGTGTCAGCTGTTCTGGGCATACTTACTTTCCAATATAATTAGCAAATATTGAGTCCTGATTTTAAAAAAAAAAAGAATAGCAATGTAGAATATCTCAGTAAATGTGCCTTTGCACCATAGTATCAACTGAGACAAGCAGGCAGGCTTTGGGGCCATTGGTGTTCAAACTGATCAGTGACTTTTAGCATCTATTTTCATGTCAGATGCTGGAACAAATTCCTTTCTCTGGTGTTACTGGTTGTATAAGTGCATGTGCTTAGGCTCAGACAAACATGGCTCCTTTTTCTGCAGCTGTTTTTTCCAGCATGTGAGAAGCCCTCTCATGTGCCTCCACCCTTGCCTGTGAATCAATCCCTCGAGAGCTGAGGTCCTGTTTCAGGGTGGTGTGCTTGTCTGGGGAGCCAAAGCTGGAGGAGAAAATTGGTTCAAGGAGCTCTCCATCTGCCTTGCAGATTTCTCTGGTGGCAGTTCTGCATCCTTGGCAGCCAAAATTTGGCCTGAAGAAGTACCCCTTATGTTGGTTGTTACTATTTAATTTTAATGGGGGAAAAAGATCATTCTGTTCTTGGTAACGATTTTTATTGCTGGTAATAATGCAGTGGACAGAGCCAAGCTTAATTTTGGTCTGAATTTTTTTATAGGATTGGGGGGGAACTGCAAGCATTTGGTATGGAAAACATTGAAGAACCATAAACAATTCGTGCTGCAATTTTTATAGAAAAAAAGTACAGAACTTAATTTTGAAGAGGAGTTTCACTTGGAAATATGATGGTAGATAGCCTTGGAAATTTGGAATAAAGCTAACGTTTTTGTTTTTGACTTGGAGTACCTTTAAGTGAGAAGTCTAAAAATATGGAACAGTGGTTACGTAGGGACAGGCGAAAGCTACTATATGTTGAGAAACAGAAGGTACAGAGATTAAGACTTTTTTTTTATCCAGTGACCTATGAGGATTTGTTCTGAAGGCTGTACATTTCATCTCAATAAATTCAAAATCATTGCATTTTTAGGTCAGAGCTGAACTGCAGAGTTAGATTAATCTCCCTAATTTATTCCTTTGTGAACGTTCATTACAAAGCTTTAGGAAAAAGGCTTTGGCTTGTAAGGAAGAGCTGAACTAAAAATATCAGAGAAACAGTTCAATCTCTTGCAGATAACTTGCACTAGATAGCAGTCGTCTATTTTTTTTTCCCCCAGTTTCATAGTTATTTATGCATAATGAATTTCATGTGGCTTTATTTTACCACCAGTTATAATGTTCTTTTATTCCTCAGAGTTTCAGAATCTCAGGTTTTGAAGGAACTCTGCTTTTGCTTGCATGAATGTTCTTCCACCCAAATGTGCATGGGTTCTTTAGCTAGTTTTCAGGGTGTCACCACTGTTGCTGAAGTGACGTGTTGTGGTGAATGATTTCTTCTCTCTTCTCCATTTTGTTTATGACTTAAACAGTCTGCTTAAAACAAAACAAAACAAAACAACCAACACCTTTTTTTTTAAACTTAAAATGTCATCTGATATGATATGCAAAATTAATTGCAAATGGAAGTGAGGTAAGTTGTGTGCTGGAGTTGCTGAGGTACAGAAGCCCTTGCCTACCTAAAATGTGGTGTTTTCTGTTTATATCGAGAGGATAACTACCTAAGTAAGCATAGTAACCACTTAAAGTATATATGTTTTTGATACGTTGTCTTGTTTGCACTCTATGTTATTATGATAGTAATTAATGAATACGGTAATAATATATCAGAATGTAGAGTTTGGGGTCACAGGTTTTTTATTTTTCATTGATGAGCCATCAGATACTTAAGAGTATCAGGTGAATGTTGCAAATAATAAATACTCAGTATCATGGAGTTTTTACACATTCTTTCAAGATAACATTGCATGGCAAAAGCAATGGTAATAGATAGCAGCAGACAAAATGAAAAATGATTAAAACCTTTTTTTTTTTTTTTAGGAGGAGTTTTATTTTTAAATAGTTTTATTTCTCCAGGGAAAATATTTTCAGACTACCTACCCCATTCACCCTCACAGTGGCTCCTTTTCAGTACTGACTGTGAAGCCAATAACTGTTTTTACCTTGGACCAAGGATATGTGTGCACCAAAAAGCCACATATGTGATACCTCAAAAGAAAAGTGTTTTGTTTTTTTTTATGTATTACACCAAGCACACGCATGTGATATTCATTAAACTTCAGTATGTTCGATGCTGAATTTAAGAAACATACCATATAAAAATGTTGTGGTAGTCTGTGTACGCTCTTTATTCCCAGTGACACTGTGATACCTGTTTAGACGTGCAATGCTTTTGAAATGGGGGTGGTTTGTTTAAGTTCTTATGTCCATGTTTTAATGTTTCAGTAGGAGACCTGATTTTGAGAAGTATTCAGCCACTTGTATTACAAATGGAGCTGATGAGGGCTCTGAATTTCAAAAATCAAGCTGCTTATTTAAGCTCTGAAATATAGACATGTCTGACTTAGGCATTCATTTGAAAAACACCAGATCTTGTGTATAATTTGTACTAATTGTTAGGCAGTACTTCTGCTTAAAAAGAAAAGTATTTTTAGAAAATTCTGTAACTGATCCAAAAGATTTTTTTTCCTGCCTTGGAATTTTAACCCAGAAGATAAATTGGCAGCCCTTGGTGCTAGCAGGGGTTGCATAGAGATTTTAATTTTTTTTTTCTTTTAATGAAACTGTTCAGTGAAAAGGCAAAGCAGTAATGGATAGAAAAATGAGGAATTATCTCAGCAGTTTGGTTCATATATTTCACATAATCATAAGCTTTAATCAGTTACTAGCAATGTTTGTGTCATGTGTTTGAAGGAGGATTCTGTTACGAGGAAAATTACCTTTGGAGCAGCTGCTGTTGTATTAAAACTGCAGCGTAGAATAAGAAGGCAAAAGCTTGTGGCAGGAGAGTGACACACAGAATATAACGGTTTCCAGCGTCACATCCACGACATTGTTTTGCACCTAGAGCTGCTGGTTTGTTATGACCCTGGTAAGAATGGCACTCTGTGAAGTTATCACTTAAAATGCCGTTTACTGGAGCCAACACTCTTAGGAGAAAGGGTAGTATAGGTAATTTTCCATCCCTTCACGTGCTGGGAACCCTGAGTTGTGTAGCACTGGGGGCCTACTATCTGCCGTCAGGGTGGGATCCCGTGTGTGGAAAAATTATGTAACATTTTGGTCTTTTGAGCCCTTAAAGAATTTTCTTGAAAGAAAACAACTCTGTTCATCATTTCTGTTATCAGACAAAAAGGATGTTCCCATGAGAACTTGTTGCTGCGCTGTGAGATAAAGACAAGGCCAGGCAGGTGGTGTAATGGCTGGTACAAGGTGGGAGCTGCCTGCCGGCAGCCCCGCTGCTGCTGCCAGCCAGCCAGGCTCATTGTGCGGCAGGGGACGCACAGGGCACAGGCCGGGGACGCACAGGTGGGCTCCACTGCGTGCTGCTGACTGCCAGAGGTATGGTGGTCTTCCAGGCAGGGTCACCATGTACAGAGGTGATGTGCTCTGATGGAGCCGTTCATTAACCACTGGCCTTGGCATCGCCTTGGGACTGTCACACTGGTCTGAAAACAGTAGGTGGCAGGGGGTGGATACTCCTCGAGGTTGTCAGCTTTGCTTTTCACTTTAGTAGTTCCACTTCAGTGGAGTAGCGTTTCACTGCTGCAGTGGTACTGACCTTCACTTTCTCTTTATTTGTTTTTGTAAAAGTATCCTTCAACAGCTGGAAGAAGCACCAGTGTTGTTTCATGATGTAGCAGCAAGGGGAGGGCCGGGTCTCTTTTTCCCCACTGAGTGCATCCATCCCAAGCTGTTTCCTGCACTGGCTACAGCTTCCATTTAAATTCAGTCTGGGAGAGGTCTCTGTGTTCCCGTAGGTGATGGACCACTACGATCCAGCCAGGTCTTAGGGGAGAGAGGTGTGAGAAAAATCTGTCTGGCCTTTCCCCTTTTACCCGTAAACTCTTCTGTCTCTCCTGTGCTCTCTCCTCACTTTCCCAAAACCTCTGTGAAGACTGCATAGTTTACTTTGAGCTGGTGCGAGGATGGAAAGGGAGGAAGGCTAGCTTCAAGCCTTGGTATACTTTGTGTGTGTGCGTGCAGTAAGGGCAGCGCATTGGGCAGGTGTTCTTCCTCCCGTTGTATTTTCTCCTGTCTTCCCCTGCAAGGCGGACCTTCAGATCCAGAATGGCGTGTCTGCTGTCTAGACCAAGCTGGGTAACAGGGCCAGGTCCCAGAGAGTGTCTCTGTTGGGGGGCCTGGTGAGGGATGGGTTTTGCAGGAGTTGTAGTGAGGGAAACTCCTTGCTGGGAGCAGCGTGCAGCAGCTCCCGGGGAAGAGAACGCTGCGGTGTGGGGTGCGGAGGGCAGACTGCTGGGTGGATGCTCCCGCCTAGGGGTGCTGGGCTTGAGGTCAGGGTGGGACCCTGCATGTCTGGGGAGGAAAAGGCAGTGCGCATTGTCATGCTCAGGGAGCCTGTGGCAGCACAGCCTGGCAGGGGCTGCTGCAAGATGAGGCCAGACAGCAGGCATGTCCATAGCTGTGTTGGTGTGCAGAGCAGGGTGGAGGACGTTTTCGTAATGAAAAACAGAGAATCGCTGTTTACAACCCTTCAGTTCCCACTTTGCACAGTCTTGTGTGGCTGTTTCCTGGCTTGACGTGCTTTTTAAGCATTTTCTTTCCTTTACCACAGAGGGGCCAAAGGGTTTCCTTCCTGCTTGCTGGTCAGGAATACCTTGAAGCAGTGACAGCCCTAACATGGGACATGTTCACCTGGACCGGCTCTAGAGAACAAGCCTTATCTGGAGCGGCTGAGGGACCTGGGGTTGTTCAGCCTGGAGAAGAGGAGGCTGAGGGGAGACCTCATCGCCCTCTATAACTACCTGAGAGGAGGGTGTAGCGAGGTGGGTGTCGGTCTCTTCTCCCAAGGAACAAGCGATAGGACGAGAGGCAATGGCCTCAAGTTGCGCCAGAGGAGGTTTAGATTGGATATTAGGAAAAATTTCTTCACGGAGAGGGTTGTCAAGCATTGAAAGAGGCTGCCCAGGGAAGTGGTGGAGTCCCCATCCCTGGAGGTATTTAAAAGACATGCAGACGTGGTGCTTAGGGACATGGTTTAGTGGTGGACTTGGCAGTGTCAGGTTTGCGGTTGGACTGAATGATCTTAAGGGTTTTTTCCAACGTAAATGATTCTATGATTGTAATATTGCATGAGAAGTTTTGAAAAAGTCCTTGTGGGGAAGTAAGGGGGTCTGGGTGTAGAAGAAGAAAGGGCAAAGGAAGAAAGAGCCAAAAGGAATTATTTGCATGTTTCTTGCCTCTAGACTTTTAGGTATATCCTCAGCAATTATCCCCTTCCCTGGGATGCCTACCTACAACAGAGCTTCTCAGTATGTGACGAGAAATTGATTTTTAGAAGAAATTAGTTGGTACAGGCATTCCTGTAGGAGAGCAAGATGGATTTTTACATGGCTGTAGTAGCAAACTCTAAATAAGTAAGGATGGAAACAGAAGGTTACTGAATCCTACCTATTACACTTCTAAACATTTATGTTGTCAGTATCTCGTTTCTGAGGAATCCATATCCTGATTTAAAAAAGGTACCTGTGTTATTTCAGACTTCTAGCTGCGACTCTCAGTTACTTAAAGTCTTTTAAATTCAAGTCCTGCTGTTTTATGTTACTGTAATGGGATCAAGCTGCTAGGATGATTCGTGCCAGTTCTGGCGAATTCCTTGCACGTGAGGAATTCCTGGGTGCTGAAGGCCCAAGGCACTGTCAGCCGTGAAGTCTGTAGCACAAGAGATGTTTGCAGAGAAAAAAAGTTGCAGAGGCAGCTATGTATCCTCGCAGCCCCTGCTTTCCTGAGTGTGCTTCTTGTCCCAGAATCAGACTGCAACTTCATTTTAAGACTGCTTGAGGCAGCAGTGTGGCTGTTGTGGCTAGCCCCGAGCCAGAGGGGTATAAATTTATTGATCTGCATGTCCTTCGTCTGACAGATCCTGTAGCATAGTCAGCTCGCCAGTCAGGAGAATCTGGTCTTAAAATTCACTTTATATTTAGAAGTTGTTCCTGCACCCCCAGAAAATGTAAACTCGTGCTGTTTACATGGAGGTCAGCAGCCTGTGGACTAGCTGCTTTGTATGTGCGTGCAAGACAATCGTTAAAGGTGTACTGTGGAGCGCACCTTCACTGTGTCAGTGGTGCTGAAAAATTGTCAGGTTTCTTACTGTTATAAAAATGGAGCATTCCTCTTCAACATTTGTTATATGTTTGTCACCGAGAAGACCAAACGAGTTGCTGGGAAAGGGCAGGTATCAAGACAATTACCTAGAAACACATGGAGCAAAAGTGCTATCCTGTTACAGCGTAGATTTAGACTTAGAGTAACCGCTGCAGGCACAATGAGTGCTCTAAGAACTAATTGAGGGGAGAAAAGGATGCATTGATCTTGAAGTGCCATGTTATACTGCCGTCCTTGAGTGTTCCAGAATGACTCATGCTTCTTAGAGTTACAGGCTTAGAAACTGTGAGAGTGAAACTAATGTTTTATTTTGGATGCATTCTGAGGCTTCCTTTTGACTTTCAGGAAACATTCATTTCTCCTGAATCTTCGGAGTCAAAAGCGCAATGGTTATTAAGGGAAAAAAAAAAAAAACAAACCAAACCAAAAAGTAATGAAAAAGGTGGGTTTTTTTACCTGAGGTTTAATATTTCACTGTGATGTATTGATTCTAGGAGCTCTGAAGAAAAAAACCTCAGAATATCATGAGACCTGTGATAAAAATCGAGGCATCTTTAACACTGAACAAACTTCTGGTGCATATGATCCCATGTGGTAAAATAGAGGAAAGTTCACAGTAAACTGTGAGTAAATGCGAGTAGACAGACTGAAGGTATTTTAGTGTCTTCTCCAAAGATACTCATGAAAATCTGACAAGTGAGGTGAAGCTAGTGTGCAAGTAGAAAGCATTTAGTGGAATAAAACCGAAATACAGACCAGGGTGAACTTTCCAATGCATTTCTGCAGGTTTTCATGCTAGAACTCTCTTTCTCATCTGGTATAACCTTTAAATTGGAGCTGTCTTAGCTGTGTCTTTGTCCATAAAAGCAATAAGAATGTCCTAAGGACACAGATACAAAGTCCTCATGCAGCTGCTGAGGTTTTCTGTGCCACTGGCTACCATATGTTGCTCGTGGGGGAGTTCTGGCTTCCCAGCTATCCCTATGGCTCCCGCTGCACCGCACCTGGGAGTTGGAGTGGTTCAGGCAGCCCAGGTCCTTGGTTCATTTGCAGCTCTAACCTGAAGGCATTGCCAGGGCCCCACTCCTCACACCCCAATCCTTGGACCATGGAGGGGCACAGAAAGGAATTCCAGCTTTTCTAAGGGGGGGGAAAAAGTTTTAAAACACAGGCATAGTAGAAGATTTCCTCAGCTAAGCAGGAGGAGAGGAGAGAGAGAGGGTGAGGGATCTCTGGTAGGAACCCTGTTTATAGGAAATCTCAGAAGTATTTGTAAGTAGTTTCCAAATTTTCCTTCTGCACAGTGGCCTCACATGGTTACGTGCATGAGCACTTTATTTAAAGTCCAGTTAGAGTGCTGGCTTCAAGTTCGTATAATCCTTCAAACTGATGGTGTCGATATGTCCAAAGTCAAAGGTTAACAGTCATTTTTTCTGTCTCTGAGGTGATTTCTGAACGCAAAGCTACACATGCTGCAGAGCTGCTTAAGTTAAATATTTGTAATCATTAACTAAACTAACATTAATGAATTATTAGATTGTACAGCAGTATTAAGCTATTGCATGTGATCATGTTAAAAGCATCTGAGAAAAGCCAGTTAGGTTCTGAAATTTTAGTTCTTGAGGTTTTTGTTTTGTTGTGGTGTTTTTTTTTTTTTTTCTTAACCAGGTGTTAGCTATTGGTTGGTTTATCTTGGTTGATTTATCTTAAAGCATGAAATGACTTTGTTCAGAAGGGGCCAGGAGGGAAACTAAAACTGGAACTGTTCAGGTTACAGTGATTTACCAAAAGGTTATTGGGTAAAAAATGAAACAAATATTCAATAAAACTTTTAAATAATGCAAAGATCACAGTGCAGCCACACATAATAATAATGTGAGCTGCAAGGAGTCATGAAACCATAGAGGGATAAATTTCTATATGCAAGCACAGAATTTAAAAAAAAAATTATACTTCTGTTTATCACATGGCCTCTATTTTATCTATGTGCTTGCTGGGTTCCCTTCATAGTTACAGAGCTGTGCAAATAATACAAGTGAATATGTGGGTATATTTACATGTAATGTGTGATGCTTCATGCCATTGCACACTTTGTATATGGTCTACACATACACTGAAAATGCAAGACGTATAGTTAGTAGGCACTGGTAAGCCAGAATAGTGGGCATCACAGAAATGAGTCCAAATTTCTGGTCTAAGCTTGTTTTCAGTTTTAGAATTTTTTTTTTTAGTTTTTAAAAAAATGATATAATGCAAATTCTACCCTTCTTTAGACCTGAATGGCTATCCATTGCTTGGAGCCTTGTGGGATGTTAGTAGGAAAACTTATGAGTCAAGTATTTCTTGAGTAACAGCCTGTTAATTTATAAAGAATGTACAACAGTCCCTTCTGCCCTTCCATTTTGTTGGATGAAGTAGGAGCCAAAAAAAAAAAAAAAAAGGAGACAATCTCCTTACTTACAATTTCAGGCTAGCCCTGCTAGCCATCACTCTTCCCAAATCTTCATTGGCCGTCACCGTGGCTTTCTGTTTCTGTCATTGCTTCTGCCATGCACACATACAGCTGCATCCAAATCAGTTCCTACCTTCTGTGTTTGTATTCAGCTTAGTCACATGGCATTTGTCAAGAGTCCCTGGAGTTGTGTTTTTCACGGTTTTGGCTAATAAATATCAAACTTCTCTTTCATTAAACTACATTGAATGTTGCTATTGCATTTTCAGCTTCACCAAGGCTTGTGGCTGCCCACGGATCACACGCAGCCACAAGCCTTGTTGAGGCCTTGCATCATTCAGCGTGGCAATGCCATATGCTTGCAAGCGCAGGGAACACTCAACAAAGCAAGTACCCTAAAGAAAAAAGCCTTCCTCCATATTTGGAAAAATCACTGTTGTTGCAAAACTGGGGAATGAGTACAGTCAGCTGCAGCCAGTGAGGTTACTAGAGCATATTTTATTTTACATTTGCAGTGGGCAGAGGATGTTTTCCTGGGTCAGTTAATACCGGTCAGCTAACACCCACTTATTAAACCACAGTAAGTCAAAACTATTTAAGTGACTTGTATGTACATCTGTGAGAAGAGAGAGGAGGAAGAACTGCTGAGCAAGACAACCTTGCCTGTTGAGTCTGAGGAGAGGGAAAGGATTGCTGATGAGGCAGCAGAAAGCATGGAGTAGGAGAAGGACCAGCATCTCTGGTGTGCTCTCGGTTCCTCTTGCTTCATGCTTTCAGTAAAGCTTGCAGAATGTCTTTTGCTGCCCTTTCCTGGTGATCGGGAATGGTGGAAACAAAGGATAGACTCTGTATCTCGAAAACCACCCAAGTGAAATGCTACTTCTGTTAATTTGTTGTTACTGATGTCTGTATATATATCATGCTTGCAGAGACTAGTGTTAAGAGACTAGAAGGACCACAGATTAACTTGTTTGAATAGTGAAGTGGACCTCTGAGAACAAATGAGGCATGAAGGAAAGGGAACTGCTCAGGTTAGTGGCTAATAGAAACTTTTCAGTGTCCCCTTAACCTGGTTCTTTTCTTCCTTCTCACTCCTGACCATTGCTCAGAAACTTCATACAATAAAAGTAACTGAATATTTTAGATTTTAAAAACTTTACAAATCACTCCATAGATTGTGGTGCATGTTTAGGCCAAGCACTGAATGAAAGAAATTTTGTTGGTTTTATTGATCAGTGGAATACTTTCAGGCTATCCTAAGGCTTCAGGGAGGTAAGTTTGTTGTTGTTGTTAGGGTTTTTTTGAGGTTGGCTGCAGCTATCATTTTATTTTCAGATACTAGGAGCCTTCATTTAATTTTTGTCAGCTTTATCATTACTTCTTGCTGAATATAGGAAGAGTTCCAAAAAGATTTGAGTGCATTGCACAGACACTGAAATCAAAGCAGTAGAACAAAACCCCCAAATTTCTCTACCTACTTCTTGTGGTCTCTTCTCCCTGGCATTTGAAGAGGTATCTTTTGATGCTTTAGAGGCATATTTCACCTAGCATGTTCTAGGGTGGTTGGAGAAAAGGATATATGGTTTAATCTTCTGCCAGTCTCTTTTGTGCCTGTGATAAAAGGTTGTCTTGCAGTTTTTTGTGCAGACTAATTTTGAACCACAAAGAGGCTGCAGACAAGGAATGCTATTTTTTAAAAATAAAAATAAACCTTGAACTTTTAATTGGATATAACAATGTAAAATTTCTATAACTATCTCTAGCACCAGATACTGGACCTCCTTTACCTGTTGAGTCAAAATGTTTGTGTTATTTTGTTCCTTTCAAGGTTAAGATGGTTTGCATGTCTTCAAACATTAACAAATTTTTCACATGGTAGAAAAAGGAAAATAATACCATGTTTCTTATTTTGGTTGATACCAGCTGGCCATGAGCAGTTTTTTGTGTGTATTTTAATTGAAACCGGCAAAATAGGTATCTTGATGCGCCCGGTCAGCTGGAGGAGCTGATTAGGTCATGCTGCTTGTTGTGGTTTAGCCCCAGTCGGCAACCGAGCACCACACAGCCGCTTGCTCACCCTCCCTCCACCCCCACTGGGATGGGGGAGAGAATCGGAAGGGCAAAAGAAAACTCGCGGGTTGAGATAAAAACAGTTTAATAATTGACATAAAATAATAATAATAGTACTAAAATTGCAATGAAAAGGAGAATGAGAGAGAGAGAAACAAAACCCAGGGAAAAAAAGTGATGCAACCGCTCACCACCCACCAACCGACGCCCAGCCAGTCCCCAAGCAGCGATCGCTCCCCCCCCGGCCAACTTCCCCCAGTTTCTATATTGAGCATGATGTCATATGGTATGGAATAGCCCTTTGGCCAGTTTGGGTCAGCTCTCCTGGCTGTGTGCCCTCCCAGTTTCTCGTGCACCTGGCAGAGCCTGGGAAGCTGAAAAAGAAAGTCCTTGACTGTTCTAAGCACTACTTGGCAACAACTAAAACATCAGTGTGTTATCAGCATTCTTCTTACATTAAATCCAAAACACAGCACTATGCCAGCTACTAGGAAGAAAAGTAACTCTAACCCAGCCAAAACCAGGACACTGCTCTTTCTGGATTTGAGCTGTTTGTTCAGCAAAATATGGCTGTGTTTTTTCCCCAGTGGTTTTGAGCAGCGTTACCTGATTTGTCAGTTCTGAGGTATTTTCACTTCAGGATCACTAGTTACACATCAAGGGGTTATTTTTTCCAGTTACTTTATGGGTTGCATTTTTTTAATTTTTTTTTTTTATGTATACTTTGCTTATGTATGCAGAGTAACGCAGATTGCCATAGGACTAGCTATGTAGTTAGTTGCTTTCTATAAATGCTGCTGCACTATTTCCAGCATTAAAAAATAATTGTGATGCTTTACAAGGTGACAGTTGACTCTAGCTGCTGTATACCAATGTGGAGAGCATGGAAGACATCTGTATCGTATCCACGAATATGACTCATTTGCCTAACTATTCTCACGTCATGGGTGGTATAAATTCAAGGGGTTAACGGTTGCCTCGATCTGTCCATCTAGGAAAAGGAGCAGTGAGATAAATTGTTAAGTCTTGCACTACTCTTTAACCGTAGATACAATAAGGTAGTAATTAGTCAAAATATATTTTCTGTCTTAAAAGCAAAGCCGGATATTTGAAGCAGCAAAGCATGAAATTGTGAGATTTGGTTCTGTTGAAAATGACTGATATAGATATGGATCATGCAGTTTTCGCAGATAAAGCCCAGAGGCTGTTGTGGCGTGGTAAAATAAGTAGGGACATAATGTTTTCCTGTACAGTGGGGCACAGGACAGAGACCCTCAATGCTATTACTGAGTGTAAACATCCATTTACTCTGCTCATTACGTGCTCATGGTTGGGGTGGCGGGGGGGAAGTCGTGCCTTGAAAGGGACTAATGAACTTGTTCATGGCAATCTTTGGACATAGCTATACTGTCTCCTATTCTGGAGTTCTTGTAGTCCTGCCAAAGTAGTTCAGATCTCTAGACTAGGCTCTGCATGTCCTGAGGAAGGTATGGGCATGTCCTAAGACAGGAGAAACTGGAAGATAGCTTAAATCATGAGCGCAGACCTTCTTCATTACTTTAATCAGAATCTGTTAAGTTCTGTGTTTCCTTGCATAAACAAGAAAAGAAAAGATCAGGTTTTATCTGTGCAAAGTGGAGGAATGAGTCAGTTGGGTACTAAGGCAATATGGATCCTTCTGAAGTAGGTAGGTCAGTAAGAAAGAGGGGTGAAATTCAGAGAACTCCTCTGGAAGTCCTGAGGACTTCCTTTTAGGAGGAACCGGGTAAAAGAAATGGCGTGGGTGCTGCAGTCTGATTACTACAGATCTTTGGTTTTCTGTTGAAGCAGAAAAATTAGCTTTTAAACTACCTTCATGGAATGGCATTTAACTTAGTCTTTTAATCCCTGAAAAAGGCTTATTTGTTTGTTTCAAATACTAGTTCTGTAGTTCCTCAATGTCCTCCTGTGCTTTCCAAATGCAGAGTGTGTTTCTGGGTGGCAGCTGAGAGCAGCGAAACACAGAATTTGCCGCTACCCTCTGAGTTCAGGCTACTGGCTGAGTTAAGGGAGCTCTGTTGGCCGTGCTGTGGGTCAGGGTGCTGGGGAGATGCATTACAGGGCTGTGGGGTGTAGCACTGCCACCCTTGCCTCCTTCTCAGCATCTCCCACGCCGGGGATGATCATTCCCAGAGAAGCCCTCCTGACCTAGACTCGGTTATCTGTTATCTTTATGCTACTTCAGTGTGTCTGCCCAGCAGAGAGGGACTGAGGTGTAACATATGAGAAACATGCTCAGAATTTATTGTACAAGTGAGCACGGTCACTAAACAATATAAATTACTTGTCACAGGTCAGCACATACTTCTATTAAAGTATTTCACGTAAGTTAGCCGATTATCAAGCAAAACATGTTTGCATTTGCTAATATGTTAGTGTGCTTTTGTAATGCAAAGCATTACAAATAAGCATTGCATTACAAATAATTCTTACAAATAAGAAGCTTAACTTCGATGGCCAGCAGGTGTTAGTGATGTTAGCTTCGTTTACCCTTGGAAAAAGATGAATACAGTTGTCAAAGGCGGGCAGCATACCAGAGCCAAGTGAGCGTGAGCTGAAGTTGAGGATAAAATTTTTTTTTCAGAGTGGACTGTAGCGAAGCATCCTTTTTCTGATAACTGTGTACATTTATTTAAATTTGCATTTCCTCTCAGACTGCACCAGACTTGTTAAATTCTAGGTTTTAATGATGTCACCAATTTTGTTGTTTATTCCCCTCTCCCATCTAGACTGGAAAACTTTCCAGAGAGAGCTTTGTTAAAACAAACAGAAAATACCCTTGCGAACGCTTCTGGCTTTCACAAACTGCAGTTTGAAATTATCCCACCCGTTGCTCGTAGGCATAGCATGGCAAACCTGTATTGTCTGGAATTTCGGGTAATTCAGGTACTTCTGGTTGTAGATGAATTCTTTCTATTCTTTTCATTGCATCAATTGCAAAGTTACGGGAACTATATTTTTAGGTACATACATATTAGCCAAAGGAGGTGACAAAAGTAGTTTTGATTTTTTTTTTTTTAATGTTTATTAGCAAACTGGCTACTAAGAAAAATCAGAATAGGTCTGCGTGACACAAACCAGAAAAAAGCAACTTCCTCAACCACAAAATTGAAAAATGTACTGCCAGTGTGAGAATGAATCAGCATAAGAAAGCTCCAGATACTGCTTAAGAAATCAAGGCAGAAAAATACCTACAAAGCAAAAATGATTTTTTGTCTGTCCGTCTCCCCAGTCGGCTGAAGACGGGAGCACAGACGGAGCCGTCCCTTGCTGGCTTCTAGCCTTCTGTAATCTGTCTTCAGACCTTGTGGGTTGCACATTGGTGTGGAGTGCCGTGACGAAGGGCGACTGAGCAGGATGGGCAGCGGGGAAGGACTTTGCTTTTTTCTTTTGCTACGGTACTGTTGCTTTCCTCTTCAGAAAATAGAGCTGTGTTTGGTAAAATATTTTATTTGCTTGTTATCCACTAAAAAATGCTACTTTACAAATGCTGAGTTTTAGCTCCATGGGGGACAGGATGCTTGGCTCTCTGCTGTGATGGTATCTGAATTTCTAAACTTGGGTTGCTATTTATGTGAGGCAAGGTATGTGCGTTAGATGCTCAAGTTCTGGTGTTATGCCAGGTTTCCCGACCTTCTCTCTCACAAAGTGTAAGACAAAGATTCACAAACTTTATCAAGGCATTATTAAAGGACAGGCAGCTTAATTAATGTTGTAAAGAAGTCATTAGTGGAAGGATTATGCAAAAATGATGCGAAAGAAGAAAAGATGTCACCGTACTAGCTTCTGGTGATTGTATTTTCAAATTTCACATAAAGCTTGTGAGAGGCCAAGATTTTTAACAATTGCAAACTTTATCTTTTAAAGCTCTCATTTAAGCATTAATTGAGATTTTAGTGGACCACAATTTAATGTTTAGTGAATTCTGTGAATAGCTATCCTAGATATCAGTTTCCTTCTTTTTTTCTTAAATACTTTGAAGACCAGGTTGGTCTAAATTGATGTTTACAGGTTCTGGGATGTTTTCACATCCTTTTTGTTTGATGAAGATCCTTCTAGGAGCAAAGAAATGGAGGAAGAGTAGGAAAAAAAGGTGAAGAGGCAGAGCAGTCTGGTAGTGTGAAGCACCAAGCAGGAATAGAGGGTAGTAGTGGAAAGTATTCCCTTTTCTATTTGCCAAGTAATGCAGGCTTTCTAGGTGATTGCCAGGGTGCCAGCGAGAGTCCTGTGTTCCTGGTCTTTATATGGTCTCTGTGGGAACATGTTCTTTTAGCCTCAGCCCCCCCTGCCTTTTTGTTTCCCCAAGGATGAACCCCATACTCATAGGCTGGGTCGTTGGTTTCAGCTGCTTGGTTTTATCACCTTGTGATACTTCTAGCAAAAGAACTTGAACTCCTGTGCAAGATTTAGCCTCGCTGGGAGGTATGCGGAGAGCAGAAATTATACAGCAACACATGGTGACCTTTTCAAAACAAGCCAATGTTTATTAGTCAACTCGAACACAGCACGTTCTGTTCTTGAGCTGCAGTGTTGAAGAAAAACTTTTGTCTGTGCTGGCAGTGTTACCTGCCTCTGGCAGACACGGACAGGATTTTGTCTACCTCAGTATACGTGGAGCAGCCGACTCCTCAGCCAGATGTGTGTTTCATGTCTTAAGACTGTTTGCATGTTCTTTCTTTGAGCAGATGATAAAAAGTAATATTTAGGCAGCTATATGTTGAGATAATTAGTTTAGAAGACTAGTTAGTTTGTGTCAGCCAGGACTTGATCTAATGGGTGTTACCCATTGCTTTTTTTGTCCTCTGTCCTAGGGACAGGATTTTAACCCTTCTATCACACAGTGTATCGGTGTGTGGATAAACTGAGTGACAGATACATTTCATAAGTGTAATTTAGAAATTTCCACGTTCAACATGGGCACGTGTCAGCGTTTCCCTACTGTTGAGCCCTACCTGGACAGTGAAGACTCCACATCTACTATTAATGACATTTATTTTCTTTATGTATGGAAACTTATAAGTAGTATGATTTAGCTCAATATCTTATTTGGTGGTCTTAGCTGCAGAAAGACTCAGGGTTGAATGGCTGTGCGGTCTGACTTTGGAATTCATTTGGTATGCTGCTATGCTTCAAGGAAAGCATGAGGAAAGAATATTCCTACTCCCGTTTCCTAAAGAAGACCAAGTGGAGATCGTGTTTGTATTCTGGTGGATGCTGTAGTGGTTGCCCAGAGCAGGCTGATAGCTTGAGGTGCAGAATCCAGGGCAGGAGCTGCAGTTACTGCTGGGAAAAGCTTTTTGGGAGCTGGACTCGGGGGGCTCCATGGAGGGAGCTCGAGAGGTCTGGGGGCTGAGCAAAGAGATGTTCATGTGACTATCTCTCTTCTGAACCTGGGGTAAGGGAGCAGAATTCCCGTTTCGACTTTAAAAAAAAAAAAATTTGTCTCTGCCAAATGTGGGTTAAAATCTCCTTTTGTCAGTCAGGGTATGAATTACTTCCTTGTCATGAATACAGGGGTCTCCATGTTCTGCTATGGAAGTGCTGAGCACTGGCTGATGTGCAGTGGTTGCTATCAGTTACTATTCTGCAGAAAGAAGTTACAAAATTTCACTATTGAAGACTATCACCCTATAATTGCAGGATGGCATTAACACCACCCCCACCCAGCTTTCTTTTACTAATTCCCTGTACTGAATTGAACTATAAATTTTTTGAAGTGTCATAAGGTCAAGATGTGGCAAAAATAGTGATGCAAGGTTTCCGAAAAATAGTGATTAAAATCTTGATATTTAATTGTTTAAGTACCATTTATGTAAACTCATAAATGGGTTTATATATAAACCCATATATATGGGAGAAATTTGGTATGTGGGATATATCATGATGACAATGCACAAACCATATTTGACTAAAGTAAGAACTACTGGGGCAGTTCAGACTGAAAATTTATCTAAATCAAATGGAAGAATGTTGTACAATCTTAAATTGAAACTTTGTTTGCTAGCAAGGGTTTTAATTCTGTTAAAATGCATGAAACATTTGGCTTTTGAAATGCAAACACAGAATGAGTTTTAGTGACTTAGAATCTGATGAATATAAGATACTGTTATGGATAATTTGACATGAAGGGATTTTTTTATAATGACGATAAATCCTAGGATGTATTGATTCAGCAGGATTAGAATGTATCAAGTAAAAGGAAAAAAATTGGCATTTGTAATCAAATTTTGGGATCATTATTTTGATGTAATGTTTGGCATGTATGTTCAAGTTAAGTGAAGATAATACTGGAACTCAGTTTTCATGCAAGCATTAGATTAAATCAATGGAATATTATATCCCAAACTTACTGTGTCATATGTACCATATATAAGCGATCGATGTGAATAGGTGAATATGCTAGCTGTGGGGGGAGATGCTGGAGTGGTTCTTGGAAGCTGTTCTTACAGGTGATGTCTTGGTACCTACTTCTGACCTTAATTTAGACAGTGAATTTGTGTAACTCTTTCAGATTTTATGGTACAAACTCAACTCCCTATAATATTTCTGTGTGATCATTTTGCAAGACAAAGCCAACAAAAATAAAGAACTTTGATCTTTAATGAATAATTGCAATTTATTCTGGTAAATCCTACCAGTCTCCACTAATCTTGGACTCAGAAATTTCTGAACTATGGAGGGGTTGTGTTCAAATCGAGTCACCTTTTTTTGATGTGCTAATGCAACACTATGAGTTCTTTTTGGCTTTGAAAGTTTTGAGTAGACAAGATTTAGTAAGCAACAGCCATGAACTACAGAGGAAGTCCTGGCAATGAGCAAGGCTGAGATTTCTGACAATAGAAAGTGCAAAGAAAGGCGAGCAGGGAAGGCAAAAGTGGCATTGATGCCAACTTTGGTAATATCGAGGCAGAGACCGATGTATGCAGCTTTAGGAGAGCTCCTGTTTGTTGTCCTGAAGGATGTAAAGGAGGTAGCTAAAAAGGAAGAAAAATTCCAAATAAAAGCAAAAAATTGAAATAAGTTTATAGCTTCACTTTCACTGGCACTGTGCTTGAGCAAGCAGCAGAAATCTACAGGACTTACTTCACCAATGAATGAGACAGCTAATCTGGCACTGCGCGTTTTTTTGCAGTGTAGGATACCTACGTAAAGACAGGAGATTGACTTCCCACGTTACCACAGTCTGTTCAAAATCTAGGTGCAAGAAATAGATTAAGGAATTTATAGAAAAGTGANCCAAATAAAAGCAAAAAATTGAAATAAGTTTATAGCTTCACTTTCACTGGCACTGTGCTTGAGCAAGAAGCAGAAATCTACAGGACTTACTTCACCAATGAATGAGACAGCTAATCTGGCACTGCGCGTTTTTTTGCAGTGTAGGATACCTACGTAAAGACAGGAGATTGACTTCCCACGTTACCACAGTCTGTTCAAAATCTAGGTGCAAGAAATAGATTAAGGAATTTATAGAAAAGTGAAAGAATGGTTGCTTTTTATTGAAGGGACAACAGGAAGAGCCTATCTTTTAGTAGCAAGTAGTGTCCTTTAGTTCTGGAAAATTGATAAAATTGAAGATCAGAAAGTTCTGTCATACCTTCCAGTGCTATGCATTATTAAGTTTCTGGAAGAAAGAGAAAAATCGAGAACTCATGTACTTGAAGATAAATGCCTAAAAATAAGTATGTGGTACGCTATCTCTTGTGAGTCCAAGAAGAAAGATTATTTTAAAAAGCATACAGTGTTTTTTTTATTCTGCTTCAAGCGTTTTCTTACATGTTAGGAAGC
Organism: Balaeniceps rex; assembly: GCA_013401315.1. Classification (NCBI taxonomy): domain Eukaryota; kingdom Metazoa; phylum Chordata; class Aves; order Pelecaniformes; family Balaenicipitidae; genus Balaeniceps; species Balaeniceps rex. The sequence continues at coordinate 64,667 of VYZW01059103.1, read as the reverse complement.
AAAGGTTTTACCACTTCATCTTCCTGAATTATTTAGATTCGAAAACACAAGTAAACACATTTATTCCTAGAACGTAAGTTGTTTGGATACTATGAAATACAAAATAAGAACTGCAATTACAAATAAATAAATAGATTGGAACACATTANAAAAGACATCCCCCCCAAAAAAAAAACCAAAACAACAAACCAACAAAAGCAGGGATTCAAATGATCCCCTGGTACTTAGATTTCTACAAGGCATTTGGGACCCTGAAGACTGGGACATTAACCTGAGTAATATAAAGAGACATTCTTCAAATCGTACTTGTTAAATTTCCACTGTTGCTTTTATCTGCCTGAATTCCTGTTTGTATCAGCTCAGATCTGTATGAGTTGAGTCTCTATTTGTGAGCGTTTTTCAGATACGGGTCTCAGTTAAGTGTTGAAAAAGGTCTATGATTCTGAAGCCACAATATATATTACTTTTACAATTCCCCCTGAACAGCTCATTCAGAAGGGATGGCAGTCGGTCCCAGTTCAGCAAGCTATTTGACACCAAAGCATACCTAAACGTGCTTTACTGATGCATTGTATAGAGCTCAGTATCGTCTCTTCGTGGATGATGTGACAGCGTGTAACTCTTCCCCTGCTAGTGGCCATGTATGCACATTTGCTGTTAGAGCACATGGCAAGGTGGAATACTGTATCAGAAAATCAGAATTATATTTGGCAGAGTTTATTATTGTCTGCACCTTTGCATTTGAGTGAACTGTTATAGAAATAAAAAAAAAATATTGCATCAGCCGAGCACTGCAGTTATGATTTTGCTTTTTTGCCAGCTGGAAGAAGTGGAAATACAACCTGATGTCCACATGTCTGCTTGTTTATGAAGAACTTTTTCAGGGACATAATTTCTGTGTCAGTATTTTTTTTTTGTTTTAATATTTTTTTATAAAGTATTTTTCAGGAAAAAAAAATGCAGGACAGAAGTTGTGTACACTGATCGTGTGACTGGACTGCACTGTGTCCAAACTCCATCTCCTAGGTGGGCTCTTTTGCTCACTTGCCAAGTTTAGCATATTTGAAGGTCACAGATGCTGTTCAGCAGCCAGAACTTAACAAGAAGTCAGGTTGCTGCATGGAGCCTGAAAGGCAGAGCTTGTACCTGCTTTGCTCTCAAGACAAACACCACTCAAACAGTGCCGCGAGTATATTTGTAAATTTTAATTCCACAGGCTCAAGCTAATCTTGTTTTTTCTTGCCTACAAGATTAAGTGAAAGTATTTACTCTGGCTACAGAGCTGAACGAGGAAGGAAGCAGCGTGTGAAGGAAGCAGCTGTGATATGAACGTGCATGAATGCATGCGTGCTTCTGGAAGTGTTCTCGGGGCTTTATGGGCACGTATGAAGAAAAGAGTCTTGCTAAGAGGAGTAAGTGGTTTAAAGAGGTAAACTGAAATAATTGCATGATCTGCTTC
>VYZW01059103.1:31110-62889 GCA_013401315.1 Balaeniceps rex | reverse complement strand
CTCAGCTGACTGCAACCACTGCAAGGTGCATCACACCTAAAACCAATGGCATTTTGGCCAAGATTAGGAGACTTGATTCTGCTTTTGGAAAACTGTGTAGCTTATTGTTTAAGTAATAACAAATGCTAAACTTTGCAGTGTACCATCATCCAAAATAAAGTGCAGTACAAATTTACTTCATTAGGTCTCTGGAGTTGGAATAGTGTCTCAAAATAATAATCTTTATTTAAATGAAGCAAATCTTCCACTGTAGAAGTTTAATTTATGACTTTGACCTCAGTCTAGTAAAATACTTTAACACGTACATAATTTTAAGCGTATAAGGGAAGAGTTGCATGGATTTGTATTCACAATAGCAGGCCCTCATTGTTTCTTCTCTCCCAGAAGTATTTTTGATCCTGCTGATTTTTTACTCAAACCCAGTAGGTGTGTTCTGAATCTCTGTTGAATAGATAAATAATGAAAACAGTGAATTTCACTGAATTACAGTAATTCTGTTGTGGTCATTCTCTGAAAGCAAACATTTCTCTACCTGTGCTGATGCAGAGAAATTTTGGTTCAGTATTTTTAAAGTTAATTTAGAAGTAGTTTATGTTAAACATAATGTCTAGTTAGTAACCTTCAGCAAATGCACGTTGCTTTTCAAAAAGTGTGTGTGTGTGTGTTCAAAGGTGTTGCGTGTACGTTCAGATTTATGTGTAACAACTGAGACATTTCCAGCTTTATGTGTAACAGCCAGGGCATTTCTATTTCTTTTAAGAGTAATGCAGTGGGGGGATTAAAGCCTTTAAAATAATTCAGCAGACGTTATCTTTGAATGAAGCTCCCCGAAAGGAACGCTAATATTCAGTTCCAGGAAGGAAGAAGTATGTAATCTCTTACGATGCAAGAATATCACAAAAAATGTATATATGCATGTTTGTGTTGCTAATTTCTAAATAATCTAATATATCACACAGTCAGTTTCTGAAAGCAGATCCATTCCAGATCCTGCTTGTTAATTTATGTTTATATTGTTATTCTTGTAGTGTGGAAAATGTATAGCCAAGATGTTATTTCACTTTTCAAGTATATTCTTTATCTGCGGTGACAAATTGAGTATATGCTATATTAGTTACTTCACCTGACCATATTTACGCTATCTTCTAAAATTTTGAGAATTCTGTCCAACAATTGGAGAGATCAGTATGCAAAGGGAATGCAGGCTTTTTCTTTAACTATTGAGTTGTGAGAGGGCAATACAAAGAAATACCTGTGCATGGAGCACTTCCTCAGGAAGTATGAGTGCTTTTGTACCGTATAAACTTGGCAGCTACGTAACTTAATGTGCTTAGGTTTAGATTTATTCCATTGAGAGATTTCTGGCCCTTCCAGATGTGGGGCTTTTGGAAATAATTAAACAAGTATACATGTACATTCGTATGTTTACATGCAGGGGTATGCGTATGCATAAAGTACATCTTCATTTGTGTACATCAATGCTACAACAGAAGAAACTTGAGGTTTCACTGCTCTCCAGTTACATGGCATTGGGAAGAGTCTACTCTAAATCTCTGTCTCTTCTCAGTGGTGATTTCATGTTTTTGTGAGTTATTTTCTGTGCCAGTGTCAAACTCTGAATCTGAATTTCTTTTGTGCAAGCAGCAACAGAAACCGTTTTTCGCAGAANACCAGTAACTTTTTAATGTATCTGAAGTGTGGTGGAGGAGATGCGGGCAGTCCATTGTCCTGAAATACAAATTAATATTTTAAATATATACAGTTGGGTTGCATTTTAGTGGTAAAATAGTGCCTCATCATGAAAATGGAGAAATGAATCACTTGCTGCCTTTCTGAATGAGGGAGAAGTGACGTGAGTTTAATATTGCCTAGATCCAGGGGCTCTGTGGACAACGATGCTCCTAATGCTGTGGATAACTGGACATGAACATAGAAGGTTACTTCTTCCCTGTATCCCTGAGCAGCTGTTCCTNAACTTGAGGTTTCACTGCTCTCCAGTTACATGGCATTGGGAAGAGTCTACTCTAAATCTCTGTCTCTTCTCAGTGGTGATTTCATGTTTTTGTGAGTTATTTTCTGTGCCAGTGTCAAACTCTGAATCTGAATTTCTTTTGTGCAAGCAGCAACAGAAACCGTTTTTCGCAGAACTGAGGAGGAAGAGCGTATGTCGCCTGTGACAGCAGGAGAGCACTGAGGCATCCCACCATTCTTCTCTGCCGTACCCAAAGGAGTTTGCTGATGCTGTTGTATAATTTAGATGGCAGTGTTTCATGAGCGTGCTGTGTTTATTTAGCCCTGGTCCTGCAAGGGGNCTGTGGATAACTGGACATGAACATAGAAGGTTACTTCTTCCCTGTATCCCTGAGCAGCTGTTCCTGCGCATGAAGGCAGGGGTCTCTAGCAGCAGCTTCCTTAAATTAAACAAGGGACAGGGAGAAGAGCTCAGCTTGCTGCCTCAGAAACTGGAGAGGCTACCTGAAGTAGGCAGGTTTTAAACCAGGGCTTTATTTATAGTAAAAAATCAAAACTCTTTCAGCATCCCTAATCTAGTAAGGAAATCTCTGAGATAGATGCCATGTATTTTTCCAGTTAGAAAGTATCTCACTTCTGTGGGCAAGACACAATAGTGGTAGTGATGGCGAGTTTTTCAGCCACTGCTTTACTTTGCTCTCTTGTAGGACATAAAGCGCAGTTGAGGGAGACAGAGATCTGTTGGAGCAGTGCTACACAGGAATAAACTCTGCCGCTCTGCCGTTGTTTCAGTCGTATTTAACTGTATCATTATATAATTGTTCTGAAAAAACTCTGATGTGTTATCTAAGTTATGCTTCTTCATCCTAATTATCTGTTTAATTAAACTTACTAGAAGGCTTTGATAGAAAATAGTTCTTTAAGAGTGATTACAAATAGCTCTTTAACGTTGCCTGGCACTTGAAGATTAACATTAGTAAAATGAAGTACTACTTACTTTTGAAAGGAGGAAAATTGTATTACAGCCGTATTCTAGAAAATATTTCGGACAGGCTTTTCAGGTAACCATAGAGGCATAAGCCAGCAGAGTATTCCTTGCAGCTGATGAGGAACACAATACTAATATTACTCACTAAATCACAGCTGTTAATCCTTCAGAAGAGTATGCTGCTGACACTGGAATTTTAATCTGACCTCTCTTCTGTTCTTTCCATCCTCTTTCTAGCAAGCGAACGATTGGGATTTTTTGTTGTTGTTTTGTTCGTTTTTTTAAACTGTTTTTATGGTGGTTACAGTGGCAATTTGTAAGTGAATGGCAATGCTTTTACTGGTAATGTGTACTGTTTCAGAACTGTCGTACGGTAGCAGTACTTTAATAAGCATCAGTAATTAATTCTTACTGTTGTAAACATCTGTGTCTTTCAGTGCCAACAGTGAGCAGATGATTGAAATTGTTCCCTAAATGCCCACCGAAATCTAAAGTGACTGCAAGGCTGTGTGTGCCTTAGCCAGTGCTAGCTAGCCAGATGTGATACCCTCTTTCTTCTATGAAGATAAGTTGTTTGATGCCCTGTGAAGTTAAAAGCAGAACTATAGTCATGGGATTTCAAGTTCCACTGCTATAATTGCTGACTTTTTCTTCTTTGTTCCTTATTTCTTTTCAAAAATGGAAATGGTTATAAGAATATCTGAAATAAGATAGGAACCTGTCTTCAAAGTGATTCTCAAAGTATTGTCTGATTAACGTACTAGATAAATTCATACTGTTCATGAAAATGTAGAAAAAGATCATGTGAGCCATTTAAAAGTACCTGAGGGATGAATATATGAAAATAACTTCGTCTTTAAAATTTGCTTGCAAATTTTCTATTGCTTTTATGCTTACTCATCTTCTGTTTGCATGGGTTCTAACAGAACAAGCAGATTGCTTGCTTTCATTGTATATTTTGCTGTCAAGGACAATTAAGCAACTATTTGAAGCACTAGCTGACAGTTTAGATTCTTACAGATGCTGTGCTTCACCTTACATTTGTATCGGAAACGCATCATAACCAGAATTACTAGGTAGTGGATAGCAACTAGTCTAAACACTTACTGCGTGTTGCTGCAGACTTTCTCTGCTGGTTTTGGTCAGCTCTTTCAGTCTTTGAATTCCTTTTCTGGTTGGATTATGTTCAGTGTTTTACTGCAATGTCAGTGGTCTCCTGTGGATGGCCCTGTGACTGGATACCCTATTTTCTGGGCAAGATTTGTATCGGTAGCATCCAGTTGCAGGTTCTTGTTGTTAGACGAAAGGACTTTAGCTCAATCTTGCATTCTCTCTCATTTTCATTCATGACTGATTATTTTCTTTGGGCCATGGAGTTTTGCCGTGCTGCCCTATACCCTGATACCAGCTTTCCAACAGGTGGTCCTCCATTTACGCTGCGATTATCAGGGCTTATTGAATGTCTTTGAAGATGGTGTGGCTGGAGCTAAGGTGAAACGGGGCTGATCCCAGATTTTGACAACTGCAGATTTTTACAAGATGCTCTGGAGGTGCATGTTTGTTTAGGATTGACCTCATCTTTTCTTGTGGGAGACTGAGATTTGTCAGTGTTTCAATCTTAATACAGTGTTTCTAGCTTCTTTTTCTTCTTCTTCAGGTTATTTGTAGGGGAGAGGGGACATTTTATTAGTAGTAGTATTTTAAAAATATTTTTATTATACATGTATAGGAAATCCAAATCTGTGCATGTGGTACCCACTCACATTTCACGCAGAGCAGATGCTACCCGTTTGGGTAGTTGTAGGCTGCTGCCCTGGTCTTGCTCACATTTGCTTCTGTAGAGGGAGCTATAAACTGAATCATTCACAGTCAGCGGCTTTGTTTTGAGGTCTTGGTAAGTCTTTGTTCTAGCCACTGATGAATTATGAAAAAAAATCCTTTGACAAGGTGACTGTCTGGAAAGAATTGCTCAGCCGCTCCTTACTCACAGGTGAAATCAACTCTCCTCGCAGTCAGGATTTTCAGTTTTATAAATCTCAAGGTCACTATAGATCATTTTGCTGCAATGTTACACTAGGTTCTCTCGCTGAATTGCTTGCTAACTATGACTCCTAGATCCCTTTGTAAGTTCTCCTTTCCAGGATACTATTCCCCTCTTACAGAGATGAGAGGGGATGCGTTTCTTATCCCTTGGTATATAGGCAAATACCAGTTTTGACTGTATTTAAAAACTGCTCTTTGTTTAAATGAGGCTACTTTATAAAGTCACTCAAGCTGTCGTCTATGCCTTTTTGCAATGCATTGCCTGCCAATTTTATTAATGGCAAATGTATTTACTTCTAGATCATTAAATAAAGTGTTGGAAAGCATTGGATAGAATGCCCTGAAAAACTTCAGTAGAAATATTTCTGTTCAGTGATACTAGAAAATAACTATTTTTTTGAATTTGCCAAAATGTGCTCAACATGTCATGCTGGGGCTCATAATTTGATATTGATGGCCTGTAACATTTTCTGCTGTGACTATAAGAATATTTTCTCATTAGAGAACATAACCAATATAACATTTGTAAGGTAATGGAGCTTATTACAACTTTATTTTTGTCCAGGAGCAGAAAATGGTCTTAATTACATATGTTCAAGTGACTGCTGAAACACTTAAAAATACCAAATGTTAATAATCTATACTTGACAAAGGCAAAGTGTTGACTCGCAGTTCTCTTGGCATGTATAGTTCAAGTAACAATGAAAGAAACTTAGTGGCTTCGTGTTATAAATCCAGTATGTTCAAATACAGTATATGATCACAGCCTGAACGCAAGTCCGTAACTGATGCTCCTGTTGGCATGTATCTAGTGGTATTGCTGAAGCAGATCAGGAAAGGGATCACTAATGCTTATGCCAGGGACATCTATTGAAAATGCCTTTGAAATGCATAATTTTAAAATGCAAGATGCGGTCCTCTCCTTGCACATCTGAGGATGTACAGGATGTATCTTACAATGCCACCTGCTGCACTTGAGCGTGCGGGTGCAGATTGCACACCGAAGCTGCTCCGAACCGGCCTGGTGAAATGCTGGGGGCAGGAGGCCCACAGCCGTTAGGCAGGGAAGAGGAGGTTGCCTTGCTTTGGATGTTAGCGAGCTTCTGCTGAGGGCAGGAGTGGGAGACTTGAGGCATAAACTTAGCCTTTTGCTTTCATGCCAGTGACAGCATTGCAGGGAGCTGATCTGACACTGCACAATTATATCTAAAAATTTTTGCTGCACAGTATCATTAAAACTCATGTTAAAAATAGTCATGCACAAAAAATAGTCATTTTCCAGTATCACTGAACAGAAATATTTCTACTGAAGTTTTTCAGGGCATTCCATCCAATGCTTTCCAACACTTTATTTAATGATGTAGAAGTAAATACATTTGCCGTTAATAAAATTGGCAGGCAACGCATTGCAAAAAGGCATAGACGACAGCTTGAGTGACTTTATAAAGTAGCCTCATTTAAACAAAGAGCAGTTTTTAAATACAGTCAAAACTGGTATTTGCCTATATACCAAGGGATAAGAAACGCAGATCTCATCTCTGTAAGAGGGGAATAGTATCCTGGAAAGGAGAACTTACAAAGGGATCTAGGAGTCATAGTTAGCAAGCAATTCAGCGAGAGAACCTAGTGTAACATTGCAGCAAAATGATCTATAGTGACCTTGAGATTTATAAAACTGAAAATCCTGACTGCGAGGAGAGTCGATTTCACCTGTGAGTAAGGAGCGGCTCAGAAGGACATAGAATATTGCACGCAGTGTCTGCATTTTTAGGAAGATGTTGAAAAATAGAGCCTTGGGTTGTCATAAATACGATTTGCATGCTGAAGAACATGCCAAACAGAGAAAACCTTAGAGGTCAATATGCTCAGCTTACCTAAAAGAAGGTGGAGAATGATTGTAATCCAGGAGTACCTCAGCAGAGCAAAAAGGGTCTCTTCAGTAGATTTTTCCCTGCAAGATTGCTAGTGGTGAGAGTAGGGGAAAGGGAGACAGTATCTTGCTGGCTTCTGCAACATTACATAAATGTAGGCATGTCAATCAAGTGCCTTTGGTTCTTGTTATGTAAAAAGGCATATCTAACTTATTTTTATGAGGATGATTAGGTTTGAGGCCAACCTATCAAGGTGTATAGCAGACTTGCTATCTCTTTGCACCTCAGGAGGATCTGTTTTGTCCAAGCAAAGTGATGGACACAGTGGCAGGCCAGTGGATTTCAGTGTGCTGCGGCGCAGTCAATGTGAGAGATTTCATAGTCCTGGGAAGTCTTAAGTTCTGAAATTGGTGGGTCAGTGGAAACTTCTACAGGTTTTCCTGATCTTTTTTCTTTTCTAAATGTTATGCCATGGAACTTACTGAATCAGACCGTGCTTGCTTCCTCTGTTTTTCAGGCCGTGTGTATTATATTGTATGTTGAACCTGATTGAGTCTAAAGGGTATTCTTCTACAGCAAGCGTATGATATCCTTAAATAGGTTTGAGCATTCTTTTAAAAAAGCTGCATTATTTATACATTGTAATTTCCATGGCATTTCTAAAAAGAACTTGTATGTAGCAGGGGAATACTAGCATTGCCCTTTGCACTGATGTCAACGTGGCATTTTTGACAGATCTGTACCTTGCTTAAATGAGCAGATAGCATTTAATTCTACAATTTATATACGAACTTTAAAGCACAAGAGCTCTTTCTGCACTGTAAACAGAATAGTTGTTTACAGCAATGGCAAGTCATTCTGTAAGAGCTTGGATTATGAAATACAGTCCTCTCTTTTTCTTTTTTCTTTTTCTCCCCCCACACTCCCCCCCCCGACCCGTGTCCCAAGCTACGAGTTGCTGAGGGCATAGTCAGAGAGATGCTGAGCTCCCACAGGGACTGTGACACCAGTGGGGTGTTGCAGGTTTCTGCCTGCGTTCAGAACCTCTCCGAGCTGGACTCTAAAAGGATGGATTTCCCACATACATAAAGGAGTTTGTTTACAATTTCTGTTCATAAATTCCTATTACAAAGGTGTGCTGAACTGGGGGGAAAACATGTCTTCAGTAAGGACTTAATTACAAATGAGACTGGGGTTAAAGCATTATCTTTGCAAAACAAAGGAATGAGGGAAAGATAGTAATTTGAAACTGCATATGCAACACTGAAGAGAAGCTATTACACTTTATGGAAAATGGAACTAATTGATATGCAGTACACCTGAGATTAGTAGAGGAAGTGGGGCAGAAATACTGGAATGCAGGACCGGGAGGTGCCTCCTGGATGCACTCCTTCGAATATGGTTTATAACCATGTCATCTTATCACGTTTGAGAACTGACAGACTACCTGGGAAACGAGGTACACTTTCTCTCTCCTGCTTCTACTCTTGTCTTAGAACCATACTCCTTGGGTAACAGGACACTTTCTTCAATTTTCCAGCCCAGATTTGTTCCTGATATTTGGCGATGTTATACCTTACTTAAACAGCTAGTATTTGCCTGCATGGTCTATATACAGACCACCATGAATATGCTTGAGTTTTGATTAGGTTGGTTTTTTTTTTTTAAACAACTTCTGCCCACCCCAAAGATAAAGGAATGTTTTGATATTGGATAGCTTATTACAGGTGGTTTTTTCTACATGTTTCCTTGTATTGGCATAGTGCTTAGGAGCAACAGTTGCATATTGCTGGGCTCTGCACAAACCGTAATACCATGGTTCCCTCTCTGCATATATAGCAACACTTTTTGTTTTGATTTTTAATCCATCTGTTAGTTGTATTGAAGTTTTCTGATATGTTTTCTAAGATTTTATTTAATGAATTAAAAACAGAAACCTGGCAACTACACCTAAGGAGCCTTACCAGTTGTTCGTAGCTTGAGGAAGTCTGAGTGCCACACAGTACCACCCTGGTGTTTGGGTGATGACTGGAGCATGAAAACACCACTAATGCTCAATTCCCACTTAGTTATCCTTCAGGCAGAGGGGATTGTGCAGTCGGAGGTAACTCTACCAGCTGTTGCTACCGCTTTTCATTTTATTTTCCTGTTGAATCCCATGGGTTGAAATGAATCAGCAAAGTAGGGCTGATAAGCATGTTGAATTTGGAGGAATAATCCTTTTAAACAGTAAACAGCCATTTACTAAACAGTAAACCTTAACTAGAGCAGAGCCATTCTCTACTGTTATTACTTACTGTAACCATCACCCAGAAAAGCATATATGGCCTTTATTTAGAAAAAGCATCTGGAAGGATCTTACTTGCTAAAGCATTTGCTTCAGTGATTGGTGATGCAGTGGTTTTAAAGGAATCTCCTGCATCCAAGATCTGTTAGATCATATAATGAGTTTTACTGCATATATTGTACCTTATGCAGTTTACTTGAGTTGAATGCATAAATATGTGCCCAGCTTATGGCTAGTAGCTAGGTGCATTTAGAAGGATATACAGTTGGTAGTTGCTTGGCCAGAAGAATGTTCAAATAAGGTTAGGTACTTGTCGGAAGATAAACAGTTAATAATAGGAACAGGTAAAAGCAAAATAAAGATATTCCAGGAAGCTCAGTCTTCAGTCTTGAAAGGTGCGGTCTGTTGTCTTTCAGTGTACTTACGGTGTCCTGTCTAGGCCTGGCATTTTTGTAAGAGTTGGAATTTCTCCTGGCTTGCAGAAGTCATGCTTTTGCAGGTGATTGGGAATTCATCAGCACAAATGAGTTTATTATGGATAATGTAATTCCTTTAAAATTATCTCTTATCAGAGCATCTCCCTTCTATGTGCCCCCACCCATGAATGGAGACTAAAGGACTTTGGAGATGTTCAGCGTCCCTCAGGAGTGGCTCATTCACCAGCAGATTTAATTGCAGGGACTGGAGCGGGAACCAGTTTAGAATCTGTTCCTGGACTGGCTGTTGTTGGATCTCCTCCAGTGTCTGCCATCTGCAAACTTTGGTTGACTCGTTTCATACAGTTCCTTTGATACCCCGAATATTGGAGGATCTCACTGGCATTGTCATGATTGCTTCTGCCTGGGTAAGGCAATCTGAACAGTTTTCCATTGATTTGTTCCACAGAGGTTTTTGCAGTATCTCCACACAAAAAGCTGTCTGTCCTACGTTTTCTTTCTGCTTGGTAAGAAAAGAGAGCAGTAGTACAGCACGTTTCAGCTCTCAGTTTATGCCATCACAGTTTTCATACACGCTTGAAAACTATAATTGCCTAGAATTTTTTTTGAAGCGCTCATTCCAAAACTGACCTGTTCTTTTCTTTTGTGTTCGTCCTGCTGAAATATAAGCAAATCTTACAGCCTTTTCATTGTTTGGCCCATCACAGACATTGTGGATCAAATAATACCACAAATTCTGAGCATTGGAGATGCATCTGTTATTTAAATGCTCAATTACAGTTCTCTGTGTAATCTACCTCTGTGTTATGGTAAGTTTTTTTGCATTTACTGGGCAGTAGCTATTTTGGTATATTATTATAATTAAGTTTATACCTCTGGAGCAAATGAATTGAACATAGCAAACCCAACCGCTTCCCTGTCCAGAGCTACTGATTAAACAGTTACAGTAACTCTTTCTAAATCACTTTTACTACGTGTGTCAAATTTTTACTGTGTGTGTTAAATCATCTTTAAAATGTGTATATGTGTAATGCACTTTGAAATTGTCTATTCATAAACAATTGTATCATGTATATATTCAAAATGAGTAGTTCATAAATATTTTAGCAGAGAGGTAGTGCACTCCTATACATTTAAAATCATATTTAAAAATGCACATTCTCTCAGGAATTAGGTTAACTGAATATTTGATAAGGACTCCCCAAACTCATATGGCAGACACTTGTTCCTCTCCAGCTCCTTTCAGAGACAATGCAGACTGGAAGTCTAGCTTATAAGAGTGAGGGCATTAATTTTTAATATGTTGCAGTTTTATATACATGAAAGTAGAGACTTGGAGGGGTTTGTAAATGAAGACCCTAAAATGCCCGATGTAATTCAATGCTTGAGAAAGAAAAAATTCTGAAGGAGATTGGATTTGGGACAGTTTTCCTCCCTCTGTATAGAAATGAGTATAAGTAAGCTTGAACGGTTTCGAAGTGCAGTGTTGAGTGCTGGCTGACACATCTCGCTTACTGTAGCTTGGCATTTTGCCTCTAATCAATTTTGTTCTTACTCTGTGCTTGGGAATAATCAGTTGCCAGGTTTAATATTTTGTTATTTTTTTAATCTTTCTTATGAAAAGTTCTGAGGTGTTCTTGTGGATGTCTGCATTCCTGGAAATGTTTCAAAAATTAACAGTTATGAACCTAAAATTAAATGCAAATGTTTTGGACAGATTATTGAAGAATGTGTCTGTGTCCATCGTGATATAAGTGTGGGACTGTATTTGGCTGTCCTGCCTTTTTAGTCTTTTCTAGACATTACATTTTGGCTTAGTTAGGTGTGAGTATCACTTGTGTTTTAATATTGGTGATTGCAAGCTGGCTAGCAAGTTATGTAGTACCCTTGCCATCCTTCCAAGACGAGTCTGCCTGCCCAGGGTAATAGTCCGCTGCTTGTGCCTTTCCCAGTTATTTGGAGTGCAGAGAAGCAGCAGATGAGTGTTGGTACAGTGCTCTGATGCGCTGTGGGAAGGAGCTCGGATGTGGGAAGATGAAGATGATGAAAGACCTTAACCAGGTGTCGTGGTTTAACCCCAGCTGGCAACTAAGCCCCCCCCAGCTGCTCATTCACTCCCCCCTGGTGGGATGGGGGAGAGAATCAGAAGGGTAAAAGTGAGAAAGCTCGTGGGTTGAGATAAAGACAGTTTAATAGGTAAGGCAAAAGCCACGTATGCGTAACGACGGCTTGGGAAGACAAACGCTGTCACTCTGAACGTCCACCCCTTCCTTCTTCTTCCCCCAGCTCTGTGTGCTAAGCATGACGCCATACGGTGTGGGACATCCCTTGGGTCAGCTGGGGTCAGCTGTCCTGGCCATGTCCCCCCCCAACTCCTTGTGCCTCCCAGCCTGCTCTCTGGTGGGGTGGGGTGAGGAGCAGAAAAGGCCTTGACCCTGCGTCAGCACTGCTCAGCAGTGACGAAACATCCCTGTGTTATCAACGCTGTTTTCAGCACAAATCCAAAACACGGCCCCATACCAGCTACTGTGAAGAAAATTAACTCTACCCCAGCCAAAACCAGCACACCAGGACAGGACATTGGTTCCCAGAGTTCTTGAATTGTTACTGTGGTCGACCCACAAAACACCTTATCAGAAAACTTACGTTTGAGAATGCTGGAAAATTAATGATTCCTTGGGCCACTCGCCAGGTGAATCATTGGAATATAATATGAGTGTAGCTCTATTAATATCCTGGTCAAAAATGTGTGCAATCTTATTAGAATGTTACGCATTAGCATTCAAGTGTTCTCAGTAGATTAAAAAAAGGAGCTGTGCTTGTAACTACCAAATAATTGTGTTGACTCTGCCATCTCCCACTGATCCCACTATTACAAATGTGTGTAGGGTGAAATTTAATGTTTGACCACAGAAAAAGACATAGGCCCGTGTTTCTCCAGGCCTTGTATCTCTAGACACACTGGTGTTTGTCTGTATGTCTTGCAGGTAGTCATTTCTGTGTAGCTTTTGACTGAAGTGACCTGCTCCCCGTGCTAGCTCTGTCCTTTTTGCATTAGCTGACACAGTCTGCTTTAGATCTAATGGTTTATGGGTGCAAATGCAAACACCTCTCAGCAATATCCTCTGGTTCCCACATGTCTTGGCTCTTGGATGTATTCTCCTGGCTTGATTAGAAACTTTCTATGAGAGCTAGTCTGCATCTCTCCTTAAAATGTGGGAAAGAATGGTCAATTCTCATATTGCTTTGTGAATTCCCAACAAACTCGGATAATAATACAAATACTAGAGTGTGTAATTACAACAACGGTATTGTCAAGTGGCTGAGACGTGCAGGAGTAAGTTCCCTAAGCTGTTAGTACTCTCACAGAGTATGATTTTTAAAATCTGGGGGTTTTGTTCAGAATTCCACAGTGCTATTTTAGGTTTATTTTCTGGTCAGAGGTTTAGAGAAATACACCATTTAACAGGTGCAGAGAGCGGGGGATACTCAGGAGCAACTTTAAAGTGAAGAAATCAACCTGACTAAAGGGATTGTTTCATCAGCCTGCACCAAGAAACTCTACATTTTCTATTCGGCAACAAAACTTGTGTTGCAGGAGGTGCCACGTTTCCAAACTCCACTTGGCGGGTAAGAATTAGCTGAGAGGCAGGAGAGCAGCAATTACTGCCAGGAGTCAGTCCATAAAAGTCCTGGGAATAGGAGACCCAGCAGGGCACATTATGAATGTTAAAAATATACATGGGCTTCTAGGGACCACTAAAATAAAGTGTTTCAGGGTTTAATGCGTTAGTTACAGCATTACTAGAAAGCCAAAGCTATGAGATGGGTAGTTCCTCAGTGTATCTGTTGTGCGTCTTCATCACCAAAGAAGACCGTTAAGACTGTGGTTTTGAGCTCTGGTTTTACTTCATTAGGCAAAACTTTACAGAAATTTCTCGTTATGTTATCTTCTTAGAGTGTATGATTTTTACACCACTGCGAATTATTGCTCTCAAATGCTTTATTGTAAGAGTTGCTAGATATTTGTGGGAGCATGTTCTGAAGTTACAGTTATTAGAAAATAAATGCATTAATATTTTAAAGCTAACTCAAGACTTTCAGCTGCCATTGTTCCCTGACACATAATATTACTTATTATTGCCTCAAAATCGTTGTAAAGTTACAATAGAGCAAAGCGATCATTAATTTACTGAATCTTCTGCTATATTAAAGATTTCAAATAAGTTAGTTAGGAACAAGCTTTTTCTAACAGTTTTGGTTCTTACAGGAAGCAGTTTCTGGTTCCATTTCTGTTGGTTGCTGTTTGCTGTAACTGTGGAAAAATTTTCAGGATCTGAGACTTCTCAATCATGACTTTAAAATGAGAATGCTGTACTTTCAGCACCAGTTGTTGGTTATGTGTTACCTAGAAAAGCAGAGTTTTTTCAAATGAAGAGGCTAATGAGGGAAAGAAAAAGAAGAAAAAGCTGTACCGTTCCCTGATTTGTTTCTCCAAATTCATATTTGGTCTGCTTGGTCCAGACATGTAAATCTGGTGTTTCTAATTAACTTGCTTATTAGATGGATGGTTTGAAGTTCCCTTTGAGATGAGAATTGCGGCATCAGGTTCCTCAAACACAGAAATCATTTAAGTCAGAATCTCTGGCTGCTCAGGCAAGTAACTTTTTTAGTTATTTGCCTGAGCAGCCAGAGAAGATGCTGCAGGGAGGAAGGGAGGCCCCTTTCCCTCCAACTGCAGGGAGCCAGGTACATCAACTTGCAGAGGTTGCCGGAGCCTTGGATCCTGGATCGTGACAAGGACTTCCCTGCACCACAGCATGAGGTGCTTAAATCTGTGAGAAGGGGTGAGCAATTGCCCTCCCTCGTTAGCATCGACTATGAGACAGATTCCCACTTAGCTGCCAGTTTATGTGAAGTCTCAGTCAGAGGTGCTTAAATTTTTGCCTGTTTGTGGAGGTGAGACATTAACTTGTTCGGGGTTGTGTGTTCCATGGGCAGCTAGAGAGAGATTCACCATTGCTATGAATCAAAATTAATTTTATTTTGTTTTTTACAATTCCCTTCATGCAGATTCTCCTCCGTATTCATTGAAGTACTTCTTTCCAACAGTCTTCCTTGTCTTTTTAATAATTGTGGCTTCTATTTATGATCACGTGCTGGCTTTTCTGCTTGGAAGCACAGAAGAAGATTTGTAAGAGTTTCTTTGGGGGACAGGAAAAAACATACTGGAGGGTATGTATTTAGTGGATCTAAGGTCCTAAAATTAGCATAGGCTACTCAAACCCAGTCTGCCTCCAGTTGGGCTTTGGGAGTGAATTACTAGAGCAAGAGAAATCTGCGAGCCTCTTTGGAGCAGAGCCTTGCTGCAGCGTGAGCTGCGGGACGGAGGTCACTGCACTCCAGCTGCTGTTCCCATGCACGGGAGGCTCCAGTCCAACCACTGTCTGCAGCCCTGCTGTGTCTAAACCTGGCTGCAGTCGTCTCTGCTGCAGAGCGATTCTGCGTGCTCCTTGGCTTACCGCTTTGGTACCTCAGAATAACCTGTACGTTCGAGCAGGGCTGACCGCTGTGTGCATGGCTCGAAGCAAAGCAGTTTGCATCCAGTACTGGAGCGAGCGCAGTTGTTCGAGTGGCACTGCTGGCCTCTATGCAGTTTCATAATGGAAAGGTAGGAAGCGTATTTTAGCTTAAATA
Organism: Balaeniceps rex; assembly: GCA_013401315.1. NCBI lineage: Eukaryota > Metazoa > Chordata > Aves > Pelecaniformes > Balaenicipitidae > Balaeniceps > Balaeniceps rex. The sequence continues at coordinate 47,595 of VYZW01059103.1, read as the reverse complement.
TCAGTTCTAGTCACTTCATTGTTAGATAATGAACTTCCAGAACAGCGAATCTAATGTAGAGGCTGTGTTTTAATTATGGTAACGTTGCTTTTAGTATAATATGAATCACTCATAAGGTTTTTAGTTTTACCTTAGTACTTTTCACAGAATATTAGCACTAGTTTTGCTAATGGGCTTTACTGGTCCCCTAGGAATTAAGACATTTTATAGATGAACTAGAATGTATAAATTTATCAAAAGTTTTTATTTTCAGACACTGTAATCTTTCAATAAGTGTAAAACCCATTTTTCAAAGGGAAATCAAGATGGAATGAATGTTACTGCTTTTCTGAATTTTTGTGTATTAATGTAGGAGAAGTATTTGGAGAAGATTTGAAGGTGAATTAACTGGAAGTTCTTCTGTAGGCATACAGGAACTTATCTTGTAAGGAAACTTTCATTCTGTGAGGAGTGGCATTCAGCTGCAGCACTTGGAAGAAATTTTTGACTTTTGCTAAGTTATTGCTAACACCATGTAGGGAGGGCATCCAGTGCAATGCATCACTGATGCTCAGTTGTCCCCAAACTACCGATGTGTGTGCATTCCTGTTGGCAGGTGTGTGCACTCAGCTGCAGAAGTACCGTATAAATGAGGAGCAAACTGTTTTTCTGGTGGGCCAAGGAGGCAGCAGTTTTGCCTGAGATTGGTTAAAGAGCTCTTATAAGGAAAGCTAACAGCATGTCATCAGAAATACGGAACCAGTTTCTGAGAAGAGTTCATTTTAAGGGAGGTCAAAACCTGGGTTAACAGATACGCGTTAGGTTCAGCCAAGAATCTGCTCTGTGTTGAAAACTGCAATGCACTTTCCAGCACAGCTTGGTTCTCTCACTGTATAGTCAGTGTAAGGACTTAATAATTACAGAATGAAGCGTTATTCTAGGTCTGGTCCAAGATACAGGGGGAAAAAGAAAGAATTATGACAATCTCCTTTTCAGGTGCTGGTTGACATTCTACTTACCACAGAAGTTACAAAATTTGCACATTCCATGAAAGAGACTTTTGGAAGTTACTGAGAACTAAGAAGGAGCTGAGGTTTGCTAAGCAAAAAGAAAGCTTGTGCAGAATATAACAGTCTGTGTTTCTGGAGTAGGTGGGTTCTTTTGGTGACTTTGGTATTTTAAAGTAACTTTTAACAAATAATTCAATTTTTTACTGTCTGAAATCTGGTAACTTCTGTACTACCAAGTTTTATCATTCACCTCACCTTTGACTGAAATCAAGTTGTTATACAAAAAACCTCAGCTGTCACTAAAAAAGAAGAAAGAGAGCAAGTGACCATACTCTAAAAGTCAGTAAATAGACATTATTTGAGGTTTGCTTCAGCCTTCTCGACAGTTTTGTGGGCATATCTGTTTTTATGCAATTAGCAGTTACGATAGCTGTTTCTGGTACTAGAGTGCATATGTCATCAACAGATTGTCATAGAACTTAGGAATTTCCTAAGCAGGAATGGGACCTGCCTTAAACGTAAACATATGGGCAGAGGTGGAAAAAGCAGACCTGTCTACCTGAGGTGAAACTTGGGTCCTAAGCACAGAGAAGACCACAGAGCAGTTCAGGAAATGAAACTTCACTTTGTGAAAAATGACTGGCATGAGTTTGTTTACTTTGGGTATTTTCTTGCTGCTAATATTTTGAAGTACTTTGTTGTAGAAGCCTTGAAATTTTTATGTGCTCAGATCCGTTTTTCCCCAAAGTTTGCTTCAGCAGCACATCAGTAGCTGCCTTGGGGTCTACGGCAGCTCAGAATACTGAGCTTCCCATCGCTGGCTCAGCAGCCTGTCTGTCTTGCCTGGTTTGTTCTTCCTGAAAGTTGGAGCAGAGACTTTTCTTGGCATGTTTCTTTTCTACTCATTAATTTTTTCCCAACAGGAAGTATGTTCTGCAAGTAATGTTTTTTTCCCCCCAGACTTTGGCAGTCCTCAGTACTGCAGCCAAGAGCTACCACCGAGCTTTTAACTTTTGTAGGTTGTTTTGTATCCATCTGTGGTGTTGGTTGATTTCTTTGCCCTTTGCTGGATTTTTTAAAGATGTGTGTCTCCATTGTTGCATAGCTGCATGATAGGTTGCCCGTCCTTTTTCAGAATCTTCTGCCAGACTCTCAGCTCAGGTTTGAGAGAGAAACATGAGAGGAACATGAAACGCACTATTTTCTACCAGGAAAAGCTTAGGACAACAGAGCTTTTTAATGTTCCTACCCGCTTTTGCAAGACTGGATGACCCAATATCTCTGAAGTATTCCTCTAGGAAGTATTAAATTATAGCGATAAGTTACTCTGGTCATTTTATATAAGAAAACAGAAATATAGTCTGAAGGAGGTTATTAGTACAGGGGGTGAAAAATAGTGGAAACACAGAGGGCATGGATGGAGGATCAGGAAGAAAAGTATTAGCTTTGTAGGGGAGCAGTTGGCCTGTTTTGAGATCATTATGGGCTAGTAGTAAATCATTACTCACCTGCAGGGAAAGGAGGGACCATCCCAAATCTCCCTTTAAAACAAACAAAATGCCAAGCCTCTTCTGTCCCTGTTCATGTTCAAGCAGCCTCTGCAACCTGTAGGTGGTGAGGAAAGACTGAACGTGGCTTTGGGCATTTTTCCCCTAATGGTGTGTATTAACTGAGTGTTAGTCCACTGGATGAGCTGCCATCTTCCTCTCCAGCCCGTACACAGAGACACCAGCGCACAGGAGAATATTCATCCCCAGAGAGACGTTCACAGCATTTTTCATTCTGGTCAGCCTTTGGGATATAGTTAGAACATAAAAAATTGATTCAAGATTCAGACCTGTTTACTGGGAAGGAGGAAGTTGGCTAGCCTACTTACAAAATGTGAAATGAAAATTGTGTCAGCTGAGTCTTTTGTATGGCAATGATTGCCATTGTTGAGCAATGAGTTTTGAAGGCAGTCATGCTAACTTCTTATCAGAGTTTCCCTGCTATATAACCCTTTGGTTTTTTTCTCCCTACAGGAATGGGGTAGTTGTTTCAGAAGTCCATAGGCTGCTTGAATAATTGCAGTTTACCAGAATCCATATGCTCAAAACACCAAGATACGGCAGGTGTTCAACATAAGTAGAGTTTCTGAGCACCCTGCACAGATTTTCTTCACCAAACAGTATTACCTGTTATATACTATTTGTTTGTTTATTTCTTTCTTTATTAATATCTGGAAAAGTGTTCTCTTCAGACATTCATCTGTTGTTGTTGGTTGACAATCGCTTTTCTACCTTGTAGCCCTGTTGAGGAGAGGGTCACGACTGAAGACTCCTGATTCTTTGTGGCCACACAGATCAAATAAGCGTGATTTAAGTGAGGAATGACGTCACTTGCAGAAAGCAAAGTAATAGAGTACTGTGCCTATGTGTGACTTTTGATAACACAGGTTCTGCAGCACTTTCTAAGAGCTGTCAAACGTTATTGTATAATAATGAGACTCTGCAGTGTTATTGGTGTTCTTGCTGTCTCACCATTACTGTCTGATTTAATTACTTAAGTATTTTGCGTGGTAGTTGGAATGCAATACACTATAAGCATCAAGTATTATTTGTAAAGATGAAAACCTGCTTGTTAAAAATGAAACATTTATGATGACATATTAGGTTAGAAGTATCAATTTTAATAAGTCAATCAGGTTTTTATTTTTTAGCTACATTTTATATATACTTCTAATAAAATATATATATCAGAAGTATTTTGTTAGTCGGTAATTGTGCATGAAGATGACAATGTGATAAAATATGGCATGTTATGCAACTGTGCGGTTAGTTTTTATAATATTTAAAAAACTAAAGCATATTAACAATTTCAGTCAAGCATTCAAAAAGCAGTTATACTATCTTTAGATACAAGATCATGTGCTTTTTAGTTTTTGCTTCTTGTGGTATCACGCCACATTTACTAAAGACACACTAAGAAGTTTTAAATGAGCTGGGGGTGCTACGTTTGATGCTTTTCTGTAAATCCTTTCCTTTATCTGTTGAAAAAATGGAGATAGGAAAGCAAATGAGAAAAGGAGGTCAGGGAGAGAGTGATGGGCAATGTTAAAGTCGTTAAATGCTGACATGGAGAGCATCTTACTTTCTTTCTTTGTTGCAGAGTCCCTAGAAGGTGTTTTGCTTTTTTTTCATGTGCTGAACTTGGAGTGCCTGGACTCTGATTTGCACCAATGCCACAGGGTTCATTGTTCTAGAAAATTTACATCCATAAAACATGGATACCTTGATTAATCACAGGATTTCTGTAACAATAAAATAATGTGGTGAAAAATTAGTCACTGATTGCCCATTGGATAATACTCATGAGGAGGTACATGCGAAAGAATATATCTGAATGAGCATTTTATTTTGTCCCTTCCTTGTCTTTGAGAGATTAACTTTAAGATACCATAGAAGTGTTTGTAGGTACCCCATAATTTGGACAGGAATATCTAGCACTACACATTTACCTGGTACTTGTTTTTCTAGCATAATGCCTTCAGCTAACTTTCATGATGGATTTTTTTTGATACGTTAGCATGATACAGTGAGTAGTGCATTTTTTTTCTGCTCTTGGCTATGCTAAACTATTAAGTTTTATTGCAAATACAGATAGTTAAATTTGATTCTCTGAAACATGATAAAGTAGTTCCCTTACCAGTATAAGCAATAGCATGAATTAAAAAAGTTCTTACTACCAATTCAAAGGCTTATTTCTTTAAAATAGGAGACATTGCTTTGATTGAAAATTGAGGAAAATGTTTGCATTTCAGTTGCGTTGCATTTTATCTGGTAAAGCATCAAGCTCCTAGAAGAAGCTTTGCCGTGAGTAAAGTATGTCTCAAGTAAATGAAGAAGTGCAGAGAATTCATAAAGGCAGCTGTAGAAATCTGTTTGGTTTAGATAATCATGTTTCAGAACCATTATATAGATCCATGGTAGTCGTTTACGGTATGATCCCAGGGGATTTGGACTGTGCAGTCTACTTTATCAAAAGGACCCAGTAGTCTCCAAAGTAGGTTGACTACTGAATGCTGTCCAGCTCAACCCGTTATTTCTGTTTTCCCAAGCAAAATATCAAATGTCCTATTATAAGTCTGAATTATTGTAGTTGAGGAAGTCTTTCCTGCATTATTCTCCTGTCCTGTAAGATTAAACTTCTAGGTTCCTTAGAAGTAGACTGTTTTTTTCCAGTATTTCTGAGTTCTGCATTCCTCTAAATAATTTAGATTTAAATTATTAATTTAGCTATTATGTGAGTTTGAAGTATTATGGTCGTAAGTGTAACACCTCACTCACAGCTTGCTTCATGTAGCATAGAGATATGTTACACCTGTCTCCTAGTCAAACCCGTAGCAATTCAGACAGTGTATTACATACTTGTCTTCCCTAATTCCTGGGATTTTTTTTTTGTTTTCCAAAAGATTTTGGTTGTCTCCAAAACTGCTTAGAAGGAGGACTGTGTTGCCGTTTTGCTAGTGTTTCTATTTTCTCGTGTGTTAAAGCACGATGCTGCATCTTCTAGTGCCAAGAAGAGTGCTTCTTTAAGTAAAATTATTCATTTGCCTGGGGTGATGTTTGCAGTATCAAACCAGGGTGTATGTCTATCCTTTTATGTTAAATGGGAAGATTACCAAACATAGACAAAATGTTCACAATTAAAAAAAAAAGGGGGGATTGAATCTGTTGCTATTTTCTATGTCTAAGATAAGGAGAATATTCAAGTGAATAAAGTTTATGTGGAACATAAATGTGTGCCCTAAATTGGTCTGGATGGTAATTGAACATATTAGACTAGAAACAAGAAAGTTATATATGATATAAACCTGTCTCAGTGTTTAGTCACTGAGAAATTTGGTGCTTTAACAGCTGCAGACGGATTACTTGGTTGTACATGGAAGCATATGGAGCCTCCGAAATTTGAATACAAAATTAGTGCTTTTAAGATCTAGTATGTTTTTTCCAAATGACATGAGAGAATTCAGCATCAAAACCAGCAACTTGTTACTGAGTGATCGAATAAAAGGCCTACTATTTTGCTAGAACTTTTAAGGGGGTGGGGGGAACAGAGATTCGTTTATTTTGGAAAAAAATACCCAGCACACGTGAAAACTAACGTGAGATGGAGGTGCATGCACTGTATGTATTTTGGGGGGGTTCTGGCAGTACTGAAAACTTGATCAATCTTTCGATCATGTGCAGGGCCACCCACTTGCCTGGTGATGATGGTCAGCCTGCAGAGTCTGTGCTGCCCTCCATAAAACACTGCTGGTATAACAGGCAGCCTGGGAAGCCTGCTCTCTGCTTTTTACGCCGAGTAACTTCAGAGGGTGGCTGTGGGTGACTGCCCCTCTTCCCCAAAGTCAGACGTGTCGCCTTCTCTCTCCTGTGCCTGTGCAGGGAAGCCAGGAAGGCTTCTGACGTGGCTGCGGGGTGGCACTTTCGGAGGCAGCGATCCAGTGGGTCAGGCCGAGCCTTTGTCGATCTGCATTAATCTGAAATGCCAGTATCAGTTATTACGATACATTTTGTCCTAGTGACATCATCGTTCACATCAGCTATGAAATGAATTTAATTTAGAGTAGAATGAAGTAGGAATAAGTAGAACGCGTGAGATGCACGAGTCAGATGTGCTCATCATGAAGTACGAAACTGGAGAGAGTGTTGTTATGTAGGATTTATTCATAGCTACCTGGCAAATGATACGTGATGTTAATCCCTTTTCTAGAACAGAGCATCCATCCAGAATGGAGGATACTCTACTTTTAAAAGGATTAAACCGTTAAATAGCAAGAACAGACTTATGAGAAAACATCTGTCCTCAGTTGTCCTATGAGCTGTTCCTCGCTTTTGCTAAAACTTTGTGTTGCTTGAGGCCAGTGATCCTTCCTCATCCTGCCAGTTGCAGCTCCTTCATCATTTTACAGATCACGCTCAGGGAAGGAACAATATTAATACACATACTTCTGCAAAAGCTGTTTTTCTGCTACGAGTGTATTGTTGCTTTTAGGTATTGTATAGTTTAGGGAATGTTACATTTCTCTGCCAAGTTAAGGCAGAAGTGCTGCAAAGCAGCACTGCAAAGCAGCAGGGCATATGCTGCTTCGCAGGTTTGGCTACTCTGCCCATGGAGACTAGTCTTCTGTCTCATCTCTTTTATGCCCTCTAAATGGTTAAAAAAATTCACAGCTATTTACATGTTTTTCACAGGAGTCTATTCTGGAGAAACTGTCAAAAAAGCTATACTCAAAGACACACTGTAAACTATTTCTTAAATACTTTTAATCGCCAAGATTGGTTAGAAGATATTCTAGAATAGATTTCCTGTCAGGGAACTCTTCTCCTTTTTTTTTAAAGAAAAATCGTACTCATATTTAAATTCCTCATCTTTCCATTTATTTTTACTACAAATTTAACTCCAAATTTCATTTTACTACAAACTACTAAAAATAGTCATCGTGACTTGCCCATCAATTTTCTGGAAGAGCTCAGAATGCAAGTACACTCCCAGGCCAGGTATTTTTGGTGTGGGGGTGGAAGGCTGCTCATGAAGCACGTGTCCTGCTGCTTCACCAGGTGTCCTTGCCCCACTACATCTCTGTCTCTTTCTCCTCATTCCTGCCAGTTTGGGAGCAGGGAAGAGCAAACTGCATTCACACTTCCCTTACTGGAGGATATACCTGATGTGCATGGTCGAGGTGAGGATTCCTGCCACAGTACTTTACATGTCTCCTCACATCATCTTCTGTAATGTTCTTCTAAACCACTCAGAATCACTCAGAGAATATATTTATTTTACTATACCACGCAGAGGATCTGCTTGATTGCGTACTCTCTGAGGATTAACCTATTTGCTAGATCCGCCTTCTTAACCCATGAGAAATAAATGAGAAAAACACAGACCTCAGTGTGATGAGTTTGAGAGTTTAGGTAGTCTTGCATTACTTATCCATCTTTATACTAGGTGTATTTTTGTGCATGTTTTGTACTGCACTCCTCAAAGTTAAGTGTCCTGTGATAAAGCTAAGTTGACAGTAATGAATAATGCCAGGCAGAGCATCCATACTGAAAGCCAGTGGCGTTTCTGAGCTCTTTCACCTAGCATTAATGAAAGAAATGCACCTAACACAATAAAGGACATTTTTTCATTTCCTTTTTTCTATTTTAACAACAAAGTTTATTAGGCAATTAATTGTGTTGTATGGCTGCTCTTGAGGAAGACTCTATTAGATGTTCCTAGGGAAGAACATCTTGAAGGCATCTGTGGAAATACAAGGGGAAGGAAAGATTTGAAAATGAGAGCAGGCTTTCCTGAGGTCAGGGAATATGCATGACTCCTTTTTATTTTCTTCTGTCTTTATGGGTCAGTCTTGAAAATCTCTGCAAGGTTTTTAGTTTAATCAGAACCAGATGATATGAAGAGTACATAATTAAGATGGAGGGGATTGAGGGAGTTCATACGGAAACTGAGGTAAAGAGCAATTGCCTACTTTTATTTGAAGGGAAAAGAATCGGGTAAGCAGCTAATACTGAGGTTTGAATATTCCTGTAGTTGAGGTTGTGTTTTGTATGGTTGGATGTGGCTGTTTTCTGGTGGAAAATAAAGCCAGAAAAATAAAGCAAGAAACCTTCTCAACTGTCTTGGGGAGTAGGAAAGTGCAAAAAGGTGATGAGGAGTTCAGATAAATGTGCCAGGAGATCATCGGTGAAAAGCTTGGCCAGGAGAGGAGTAAAAGTGATTGTGGCCACCACAGGGGTTGATGTATGCTGTGTCCCTTTGAGACCGAGACCTTGATGAATAAGCCGTTTTGGGGGGCTTACTTTTCTTAGGAGCAGCTCAAAAATCTCGTCTCTCTGAGCAGTTCCTGAACTAGTAATGAGGAGCGGAGGAACCAAGAAGCTGATGCTTGCTTCTGGGGATGGGAACGGATACAAATGTCCTCTAAATGAGCACTTTCTTGGTTTGCGTTATGCATGTGTTTGGGAGTTGTTGGTTTTTGTTTGTTAGTTTAGTTTTCCTCAGTCAGTGATTTTTGGTAAGCTTTAGCTGATGTTTCAGTTGGATAAATGGTCCTGAATGTGTCTCCTGTGTAGTGGTTCGTTGCATTTTTGAGTGTTTTGCATCACGTCAGTGGAAGAATGAATCATATGTTCAAACACAGACAATGATTTTTTGAGTTAATAGGAGAAAGTTGGTGATTAGAAGACTGACTTTTCTGAAAACAAGTATGTCTTCTTAAGGCATGTGAGATTACTTATTTACAGAATATGGAAGTTGCACGTAGTTTATTAGTTATGATTATTTCACAGATATAATAGTGATGTGGTTTTTCCCTGTCCACAATATTGCACTTGCTGGTTTTATGTTCTCTTGCTAGGCTGTGAATCTGTGTTAAGTTCGTATAAATGTTGAACGTACTAAGTTGGGGGGGGGGAGGGGGAGAGAAAGAGAAATTAATTAGGTTCCCCTTTCTGTTTGAAGGGTAACTGACACTTCCTGAGGTCAGCCTTTTAAGAAAAAAGAAGGAAGATGAAGCAACCATCAAAAATACATACGATGAAAGGTGTAGCTGAATCTGTAAAGGTAGTGCAAGACCTTCCAATGTGATCTTTCTGAACAGACAGATAATACTGTACACAGTATTGTATCAGTTCGAGCCAAAATAAAATTTTGAAAGTTTCTGCTAAGAACAGCACACGAGATCATCTCCATGGCCTCATCTCCACTGGTAGGAGAGGGCAGAATTTCCTGTCTAGTTGAAACTCCAAACAAATCTGTTCTCTGTGTGTATCTGGAGGTGGTCAGCTGAAAAAGAATTTCAGTTCTGAGCTAGCGGTTACATTTCCAGATGCATCCAGGTATCCACGGTTGCAGTGTTGCTTCCATTTTCTGCCCTCCTCTTTGCCTGTAATGGAACAGCTTTCCTTTTGGCCTTACTCTTGCACTTTGTTGCAGCTTGGTGAGTCCTGAAGCAAGCATTTCATTCTCAAGGACTCTGTGTAGGTGCGCTGAAATTTCTATTTGAATCCAAGCACTCCAGAATTGTGACCATTGCCACGGAAGAAACATTTTAAGATTCATTTTAGTGTATAATCCTGAAGATACCAGTGCTGAAACAAAATAGATGAGTTTGGTGAGTTATAAGCCAGATACTGAAAAAATGGAGTGTCCTTTTATTGCTGTGCTGTCAGTATTCTTTCTCTTCACCAACTTGAATTTGTCTCTCTGTATGATTCAATTTTTATTCTAACTCGTCCTGTTATGCTGAGTACAAACTGTGCCAGATTGTCAGTTTTATAAGTGAATCCCTAATGAATATAAAACTGTACCTACTCTACCGTGTGAATTTGATGGATTAGCAGTGTAATTTACAAAGTAAGCTTATTTCTGAAGAAATGATACAGGTTTCTATACAGAATAAATGAGCTATGGAGACTTCAGGTTTTCACTACAACTGTAATTCAATTTGTACTTTTGCAATAATCAGCAGTGAATATAAGAGATGAAAAATCTAAGAGTCTTGCTTAAATAAATCTTTCTGCCTTTTATACTGAACTAATTCTCTTTTTACAGTTAATGAAATCAGAATTCTTAATAGGAAAATAAAACAAAAACACATCTTTTAAAAAAACTTTTAATTTTTTTTTTTTTTTTTAAATCCTTATAACATGCCACTGACCATTTATGTTCAAGTGCTGATTTGGTAATTGTTGAAGTTGGCCGGAAAGGTACAGCCAATGAAGACAGGGAAGAAATAAATGTTATAGAAAATTACTCACTGTCATTTTCCATTAGTACTTCAATAAAGGCTAAAATCTAATTGCCCATTTTTGAAGTTTCTTTAGCCACCCCTATCTTTCCAAAGACAAAAAGCTCTCTGTCCCGCAGTGTTCCCTCAATCAAAAGTGGCACTAGGGTAAAACAATTAATGTAAGAACCATACGCTTCAAAGGTTTCTCTTTTGTTTTAAATGGAGCTGTAATCTCAGCGCAGTTTAACTGAGCTGTGAAGTTAGTCCACATAAAAATACAGTAATAATACCATATTCTGAAATCAGTGATGACATTGTTTTAGTTTTTGAATTATGAATATTCTAGTTGTTGGTTCATGCTCTTGACTGATTCAGACTCCCACAATGGTTTTTAATCTCACTGATTAATTTTTTGTCAAAATTCAAATTTTAGGATCACTGTTACTTGTAGTACCAAGATTAAGTGCTAGAGAACATATGTTGCCATTGTCAATAGCAGTGCATTTGGTTCAGTGATCTGATTTTTTTTTTTTTTAATTGCACCTCCTGTAATATCTTGAATTGAGGGCTATTGAAATGTCATTCTCACATGAGAAATTTATATTTTTAGTGGCAGCTAATTAAGAGATGTGAAGAGCTGAGCCTTGATGTTTCAGTGAGTAATTACCTCCTCTTGATACTTAACGTTATTTTAAATTGGGCTTATAAAAAGAGCAATTTGTGGCTTTCGGCAGAAGTGTGGCCGTCCCTGGAGATGGGGGTTGCTGAGCCGTGAGGAGCCGAGGGCCCTGCAGTAGCTGCTGCTGGTGGTGACACCCTGGGCACTGAGGAACTCGTGCGAGTATTTTTGGACTGGCTTTTGTTGGGAGCACAGCTGATGGCCGGCTCTTTGTCGGGGCTTGGGTCCCCACTCCCCTGCTCCCCAGGGTCTCGGTGCCGACACGGCTGGCTTTCTGCCGCCCAGGGATTACTGCTGCGGGGAATCCTCCCCTGGCAGGGCTGCTGGGTTTCCAGTTGCTTCACGCTGCTGGAGCATTGCGGAGCAAATAGGTCAGAGCCAGAGAATGAGGACATAACGATTTACTAGTGTCAGATGTTAAGATTTGACTGGAAAGTTACTGTGGGACTGTGACCTTACCCTTTGCTGTGTGCAGCAAGAGGCAGAGGTAAAGAAACTCTCTGACATCTGCCATCCACATAGTTCCCCTTTTGGCCATTTATTTAAGCAGTGTGCTTCAGTTGTCCTATTTGCAAAGTTTGGACAACTCCTGAGGTAATTTGTAGTTTAATATAATTTTCATAACAATAGATTTAAACATGTTTCTGTACTTTAGTAAGCATATACATAAAAGAGACTAATTCGGTAGAAATTCATTACCGTATAGCTTTTGTGTAGCACTTTCTAATGGATATGTTATTAAGGTACAATTTAGAAGCAAACAGCTCTTTAGGACTTAAAACGCTACTACTTTATTTCATTCAGTGCTTATTTGCCGGCATCAGTGTGTTCTGCTATTTTGTAGGTAATTTATGCACTTTTCTGTATCCAGGCACAGTTTCTTTTACAAAGTCTGCTTGTTTTAAGTATCAAATATTTATTTTTCTGCTGCCTAGAATTAATCATAAAGGTTATGAAATGCTGTGTGAATTAGTTTTGGATAATAGAAACAATGCTGTGACTGGAAAAGAGCAGATAGTTGAGGAAAGACTGTACTTGAGAGGATTTAGTAACGCTGTAGGACTGAAAGTACTTGAGTTCTGTTGAATGGCAATAACTTGAACACTTTAAGGATGATTGCTCCAAAACACTTCAGTAAAATGCTGAAGTAATTTGTACTGGAGGGTACTTCTCAGTGTTTCTGTAGGCATCTGTGGCTCCTAAGAAAGGTACTCTATTGAAGCACTTAAAACCAATTTCTGCAGGCGGGGTTTGGAAGCATCCCGTGTCAGTGTTATTCATGGCCCTTTTAGTACCTGGCAGCAAAATCGAAGTGGTGTGAAGTTCTTTCTGCTGAGACAGAGGTGCGGCAGGCTGGAAGCAGCGTGCCAGCTGCTTACTGAGTTAAATGTGAATAATACTACCACTTTGTAATTTATGGCATGCTTCGGCTTTATATTTAGTAAGAGATCTCAGGCACCAAAGCAGTGATTGAGGTTTTTGGTGTGGCAAGGGAAAACTCTCTCCTTTTCTCTCTCCAGAATAAAACTTTGCATTTGGAGGGTGAAAGAGTGCATTAAATGGCTGGTGTCACTTGCCAGAGGCCTGTGGCAAAGTGTGCAGCTGGTCATTTTGGCAGCAGTGATGAATAGGCAGTTGCTGTAGTTTGGAAGTTGTTACAGACTTCAGTGAAATAGTTAAAAGTTGATGTTTGTGTTTCAGTGAAGCACAATTAACATCCTTGCAGGACTTCTGGCGTGGCTTCTTACGGCATGGTCTTCCATTGACCTTTTTGGACTTGACGTGTAGGCAGTTTTCCTTGTAGAAAACCACAGTAACTGGAATTATGTGTTATATTAGGTCCTCTGTGCATATGTTTTGACGTTTGTTAAACTGGCACTATACTTAAGCTGCAAATAATATTTGAGCACTCTAGGAGTCTTGGCCAACAGCTCAATAGCCTTTGCTGGAACATCTACGATCAGGACATTGACTCTGAAGTCGGTCCTCAGTTGAGTGGAGGAAGTACAGTGTAGGTACAATGTGTGGGTGAAGCAAAGCAGTAATTGTGAATTCTGATGATCTTTCCTCATGGTTTTTCATAGAGACTTAAAATAACTGCATTAAATGCAGTGTGGGTAGAAAGAGAAGCAGAGTAATGATTTCAGAGTTGCTTCATGGAAAGATTTTCTGCTGCTTAGCCAGTTTGGAGAGTATTCTCTCTAGTGGGTACCGACAGGCACGTATGAGTTAGCATTTGCTATCCCATACAAGAAACCCCCATAATTTGTTTCACTGAGATTTTAATCATGATTTCTTATCATGGGTATATAGGAAAATTATGGAGGAAATTAATGGAATTTATGGAAACCTATTGGAAACAGAACCTTTTTTTTTTGTTTCCTGGAACATTTTGTACATAAGACACTGCTTGGTCATTTACTACACTGTATACTCCTCTACAGTAATGGACTGATGTAAAGACAAATTCTGCTTAACTGTTTTTTTTCTGTATTTAAGATTGTTTGCAGACTCTTATATCATACAGGAAAAAAGATGATTTAAAGCACTTATGAAAATCAGTATCATTCCTTTATAATATAATTGATTTCTTCTTTTTACCTCTTGGTTGGATTCAAGAATGCCCTGAAAACGAGTGCTTTTTCTTCAGCCTTATTCTATAAACTTTTCTAAAACTCAAGGAAGTGTTTCTGTCAATGGAAGGAAAGCAGGAAAAGAGCATGAAAGAATTGAGCAGCTGCAGATTAGAAATATTAAGACTGTTACTGTTCATCCTCGTTCTTACAGCTAGAAAATTGGCTAGAAGACTGTTGGCCAAGATCTGAGATACCTCACAGTGGTCTGAACTAAGCATGGTGAAGGTGAGGCTCCAGAACCTTACAGAGGCTTACGAGGCGATGTTATAGAGCTGAGAGTGTGAAACAGAGATGCAAGTGAATTAACATGAATGACTTATCCATTGACAGGGGAAAAAGTTTAAAAGCACAGAAATACAGTCTTCCCATTATGTTTGGTTCTACCATTTGAAGGTAGAATTGAAACATGTTGGGATGTAGCTTCCTGAAAAATCTCTTGGGTTAGGCAAGATTTAGTGGAAGAAATCAACAGATCCACTGCAGTGATAAAGCAGTTGATTTGTTGGACACCAAGGTCAAGAACTGCATGGTACCACTTGATGAGTATATTATCAGGTGAATGATGTATATATGCACTTAAGAATTCACATGCATAAGTTAAATTTACACTTCAGTTTGTCTCAGAAGAGATTTTTAAGACTACTGTTATAAATTTTTGGTGTATAAGTCTATGGTTTTACTTGCATGTTCTTACTTGTTGAAATACAATGATCTTGTGAATTCTTGATGTGCAATTACGTGCTTTTGACATTCAGCTTTCTCACTCTTAATTTTAGCTACACATGAAAAAAAGGCCCCTGAATAACAACTTACAAAGTTTAACAGCCACTGTGCATCCTTTTTTTATACTCCAGACTTCAAAATATATTTGAGTATTGTTTGACTGACAAAACATTCTGGTGATTTAGAAGTTATATGGCAATAGCATTTAAGTGATTCACTTTGGTTTTTATGGATACATTTTTACTTTAGGAATGAGATTTAGAGGCCTAGTAGAAGGCAGTCCTCCTCTGATGCATCTCATTTCTTTCTTTTTCACTTCAGATGTCTGTTTTCAGGGAAATTATTCTGCATTTCTTAATACATAGGAGAAAAGGACTAGACTTCTTAAAGGAGGGAATGGGAATAAGCATTAGGGAT
Organism: Balaeniceps rex; assembly: GCA_013401315.1. Taxonomy (NCBI): domain Eukaryota; kingdom Metazoa; phylum Chordata; class Aves; order Pelecaniformes; family Balaenicipitidae; genus Balaeniceps; species Balaeniceps rex. Next base: position 32,373 of record VYZW01059103.1, on the reverse strand, counting down.
ATGAAAGCAAAAATTTGTACAGTATTTTCCAAACTCTGTAGCACATTTTATCATAAGTATGAAAAGAATCATAAAAGTTTAGGTAGTTGTAATATGTGACACATTTTCTTGCCAGACATCTGAGACTCTTGGATAGCACTCCAAAATAGTCGTCTCGGTGATAGGTTTGGTAATGCCTTTTATTCCCTAAGAGGAAATCAGTGCAGTGTAATAAATTAAGATTCCACTAACGCATGATAGCAGTGAGGGATGTTCACTTCGAATTGCTGAGATAACTATTGTTTCTTAGCACTCTGCAGAACAAAATCCATGCAGAATATATCTAGGCTATGATCTCTCATTTCCTATGAGATTTAGTCAAGTAGACCCTTTCCTCCACACGCAGGCCGTGGCATATGCTTGTGTGTAACTTTCTGCAGAGTTGGGCATTTGCTTAAAGGGGACAGCAGGTATCTGCAGTGTGCTAAGATGAACGTAGCCACATAACCCCAGCATTTTATGAAGCAAATGAATCTCTATTCATGTGTTAGCTGCTTTCATCCATACAAAATGGAGTTGCGGAGTAATTTAGTGTGCTTTATTTAAGTTGTCGACTGCGTGTACTCTCTCCATCTGTGAGGCAAACTGTCGAATACATGTTAAGCTTCTGTTACTGTAAATCTAAGGGACAGTGATAAGTTTTCCAAATTATCTTTTTCTCTGCTTAGAAATTTTACCTTTTTTCTTTCTTTTATCCAAACGAAATAAGAATACACAGGTAGTATTGAGACAGATAGTAATCTTTTAGGCTCAAAGCTTGTGTTGTTTAGAATATATATAATAGGAAACCAGGAGAAATAAGTCAGCTTTGGAAATGTGTCACAATACATTCAAGTCTGTGTGTGTTTGAAATGAGAAATATTAAGAAAGTATTACTGTTAAAAGTACATAGTGTAAGTAATTCTTATGAAGAAATACTTGGTGCTTTTGTTTTTCTGTGCACAATACTATTTCAATATTTGCATTTGAAGGTGAGTTCCAAATTCAGTCCTTGGCTGATAGACTAAACAACAGAGACGCTAAACTACTTTTTTTAAATGACTCTGCATGCTGTGAGCATGGTACAAGATGGAACTAAAATGTTTCACTTTAGAAACTGCCTATTATTGATAGTTAATTATATTCTAGACAAAAGAATAGACAACAAAAGCAATTTGTTGAGTAACATTTGGGAAACCAATATGTGTCTTGCCTGTTACCACTGTAATCTAAGACTGCTGTGTC
>VYZW01059103.1:17114-28300 GCA_013401315.1 Balaeniceps rex | reverse complement strand
CTGATGGGTGAGAGCTGAAAGGCTAGGTGTGGAGCCGTAATTAGGGAAAGAAGGTTGAAGGTATAACAGAAGAAAATTAAAGATCAGAAGAGCTGAGGCTGAGAAGTCGAGCATTAGGTAGAACATCTAAGTGACTTTGAAAGCTTTGCTTGGTAGAGGTTGGTGACTCTGAAAGTTAGTCACCAAGGAAGAAGTCAGGAATGATGGATTGTCAGTGTAACAACTCATTTCCTTCAGATAGAGGACATCCTGAAAGAGGATATGTTGTTGTTGGTAAATGACTAAAAGATGTTCGCAGCACACGGAGTTTTTTCTGATCTATATCCCTTCATTTGCTAGAAGACATGCACTTGCTTGCAGTAGCAGGTTGCTGATGGGTTTTTTTTGATCTCTCTACTGTGTCTGGGCTATCACCCAACTGTCTATTAGTTCTTAAAGTGCCAGCAAATGAAGAATTGTGTCAGACGTTTCATAAAGGATCAGTGCCAACCTTCTTATTTGTGTCCTGTGAAAACTTTGAAACCGAACACAATGGCTTTGGGCTTACGGGTTTATGGAGATTATGTTCAGTCTGTGGTGAAGATATTGACAGTGCCCTTTTGCTGTTTGCTCCTTTTGGAAACTTGCTAGATACAGTTGATCAGTGCTTTATTGCTGGTGAGACCTTGGGAAAAGTTGAGACCTTGGGAAGAGTTTAGACTTGGCAGCTCTTCTCATTCCCTTCTTGTTTCCCTTGCCTTGGAGAAGGAGAAAGCTGTATCTCCAGCAAGACTGTCATCAGGCTTCCCTCATCTTTCTGAGACAGCAAGTGTGAGTTAGTACAGTTTGGTTTTCATGGTATGGTTACCAAAACTACATGCTAAAGCCAATGGTTTGCGTTTGAACACTGCGATTAACCAGTTAGGAAGTAATTGGCACACAATAGGTGATGATAAGCAGTAAGAAATGCAAGCTGGTGCACAAGGTACTACTGAACATAGGTGGAGGGGAAGGATAGGCTGTATTCTTTGGGTTCAAATTGTTGGATGGATGGATTGAGGTCACTGTGTGCTCTTTGGTCATGGGCGTAGTGTCCTAAGGTGCATTCTGCCTGTATACAATACTGAAACCTTCTTGCCATGTCTGGGGTGAAGTCCAGCTGTGTGGGTAGTCAAAGCTGAGCAAGCTTGAGCTTTGAGAGATGAACAGACCTGAGAACAGCTAATTGTGCCTTACTCTACCCTGCCGTTCAAGCGGTGGCTACAGTCCAGAGCAGAGCCAGCCCTGAATCAGGGGGAGAGGCAGCTCCTGGAAGGAGCAACCAACAAAAAGTATCCTGGCACTACCAGGTATAATAGTATTAAAACTTAAAGGCATAGAATCAGTGAGGCTTGAGAAAGCAGTGGGCTGGGAGAGGAAAGAAGTGTCTTTTTTTCTTTTTTGTTTTTCTTTTTTCTCCTCCCCCACCCCCCCACCCCCTTACTGATGCGTTGCTGCTCCTGATCAGGTTCATCTGCAGGACTTCTGCTGTAGTAGAGCCTGCAGTGCATTGCTGAAGTCAGTGCAATTTACTCGGTCTCTCCTGCTTCCTAACGAGGACAGGAAGCCCGAGAACAGAAAACTTCCATTTAATTCACAAGGCTGCTGTCACGACTACCACTATATTAGTACCTTGTAGCTTGCAGCATATTATTTTATTCGGTACCTTAAGAACTGGATGATCCATTGTTACATTGGTGTGTAATTCATAACTAATGGTGAAGATAGTGGTGAAACTCCTCCTGTAAGGTCAGGCACTGCTCGATCAGGTAATGCTTTACTGGGAAACTGAATTGGTTGCATAAATACATGAAGAAGTTTCCCAGTAAAGCATTGCCTATTTGAGCAGTGCCTGACCTTACAGGAGGTCACATAGACATATCAAAAAGGCTGTGCCAAGGAGTGTTTGAAAACTGTTGTTTGCTTTTGTGCTGTTAGAAACAAGTGCCCTGCCATAGGGGTTTGCCGTTACATTGCTCATGGGCAAGTTCTGAACTGCTTGGTCTTGATTATTGCAGGGTTGTTCTGGTCTCCCTTCCTGCATGATGTGGGTTAAGATCATATGTTTGCCTTTTCTCTTTCCTTGGCTTTTCCAGTGGTTTTATATATGTTCTCAAAAGTCTTAGAGACCATGATACGATATATTCAACATAGATGAAACTCCTTTTCTGCACAGGTGTTGGATGCAGAACTGTTTCTGTTCTGCAGAATGTGACCCAAGACATGAAGCTCGGCTTCTCTTAGAAAGAGTTTGTGTCTTGCAGACTGTAGAATCATAAGAAGGGCTTTTCCTAGCCCTGAAAGCTATCTCTCAGTTTCAGCCTTACTGAAGGTCTATGCCGAACTGTCTTGGGAAGTGTAGAAAAGCTGGACTATCAGGTTCTTAGATTTATTTGGATCCATTGCTCAACCTCTTAATCATTTCATTTTACCCTAATGAAAGGTTGGAACTAGTCATTAAGATCGCTTATTGTCATCGTTGTCATCAATCCATCAAGACACTGTCTTCTCTTTCCTGCCTGTTGCCACAACTTTCGACTAAACTCAGCTTTCCTATCCAAGAAAATACTCAGTGTTGTTTGGAATATAGGCAAAATATCTCCTCCTCGATTGGTCTTTTCATGCTCACTAATGGCTGCATTGAGATGCCTAGGATTGTGTATTGTTTAGGAAGCATTTAGACAACTGTTGCCTCTGTTTTATGAAGTGCTGCTTATGTTATCTGCAAGGTACATATATTGGTTTTCAATCCATTGCTCGTGTCTGAAAGCAATTGGAGACAACTCATTTTAGTGTTTTGAATTGATAGTTTTTGTAAGGTATTTTTCTTAGATAAGGTGTCCTTCTGGCATGAGGCTTAAGGGGCAGAATACTGAGAGACGTGACAGCTTGCGCATTGAGTGGGGAGTGTTCAAACTGTACCTTTCAGTACTGATTTACTGCTGTATACCTGCACTACTGTCATGATTTTTTTCTGAACACATTTGTACTGCAAGAAGAATGTGCAGAGATGGCAAATCCTTTAACTCTGTTTTGTATTTTTTTAAATGGAATACTTCACACGTACTGTCACTGCAGTTTTACCTAGATATAATCCACAGAAGCTCAAGAGTGTTACTGTGCTTTTTCTTGCGTATCTCAGCAGTTACTGGTCACACTAAGACAGGTGATTTTTGCATGACTGGCTAGTATGAGCTCTAGTTAGAACAAGGAATTGAATGTGATCTGTCAGCATCCTATCTGTGGTTGCCTTGCATTGCTTCTCCATCACCTCAGGCTGCTGAAAATATTGCACGTTTCACATTTGTATAATATTTGGAGAAGTACATTTATGTTTTGTGTTCAGATATTTGGACTAACTCTTTACAGAAATGGCTTTTTGTGTGAATAAAAAGAGGACAGGGAAAACAACGTCATTTTTTAAATGATAGAAAAATGCTAGGATATCAAATGTGCCCCTTCTATGCCCTGAGGAATAAAGAAATGGTAGTAGTACTTTGGGTTTGGTCTAATTAACATTAGTGGAGCATTAATAACTGTGACTCATTAATTACTGTGAGTTATCATAGCTTGTATGAAATACTGGTAGTTGCAATATATGTTTACTAGAAGATTTATTTATGGAAGATTGTAGTAAAAATTATCATTTAAGAAACAAGTTCCTGTTTTTATTGAATTATCATTTTTTAATGAAAGGTACAGCGTGCATTAGTGGCTTTGGCTGAAGAGGTCGCACTTCTTTAAAGTGTTTTTTAGCACCCTGTGGTTTCTTACACTTTTCTAGTTCTGTTTTCTTTGTTAAAAAATTGCTGTTCTCTCATTTCTCTCAACAGTGTCAGGTTTCGTGTGGGGGCAAGTGATTTCTGTGAGAATGCCAAATGCAATTATGAAATACCTAATTTAGTCGCATTCTTGAATTACCTGTCCTTGGTCACACTGTGTTATTTGTATTTCTCACTCTTTCCCATTGTGCCAAGTTAAATGGAATCAACCTTGCTCTGTGCAGATCAGGCGTAAAGTCAGGGAAAAAAACCAGTGCGAGAGAGAAAGCCTGATTCTGTTACTCACTGACGTGGCGTGCCTTCCAGAAGGCAATCCTGACTTCCAGTCTCCTCTCCCAGGATGGAAATCTAAGAAAAGCTGGAGGAGACAGATAAAAGCACAGAGGAAGGGGCGACTTGCGGGCGTCTGCTTTCCTCCCCTTCTCCCTCCCTCCTGCGCAGTGTCAGCTGGAGGGGCTGGGACCGGCGGCCCTCTTGGCTGGTCCTTGGGATGGTGTTGGTGGGGTAGAGCTGTGGGACTGGAGTCCCCTGTCCAGGCTCTGTGTGTGAGCCAGGGTCTCTCTCCTCTTGGGTGATGGTGTTACGAAAGGCAGCCCCTGCCATCGCAGCCACCTCCCGCACTTGTCAGACAACTCCAAGAGCCTAAAGGGTCAGGTGAGTTCTGGCAGTGCCAAGTGAATTGGGTAGGGGAGTAGCCGGCTTTGGGTTGCAGAGGCAGGACATAGCTGTCCAGTTTTCAGCACAAATGAGAAGGTCTGTGCTTGTATCTAACTTCAGAGGAACAGCAGTAGGTAAGAACTGAGAGCAGGTACCCTCCAAGATAGTTGGTGTATAAGGAGGATTTGGAGGGCCCGTGAGGTTGCAGTGCACTTTAGTCTGCGAGGTCTGAATTCAGCCTACATGCTGAAGGAAATTGCTACGTGCTGTAGGAAACTTAAGTCTTATTTTGATCTAGTACTAACTGCTGATCTTAGCAAGAATCCTGCTCTGTTAGTTTGTGTGCAAAATACTTGGTCTGTTTCTTAAGAAAAATCTTACATTTGCAAGTGTAACTATAAGCTTGCCATGTGACCACAAAACAAAGTGCCTGTGCTGGCCCTTCGATATGTTCTAAGTCTTGTTTGCTAAATTAATTGGCTAATTAGAGCATGAGGACAGATGAGAGCTGAGCATGAGGTAGGAATGTTTTCTTTCCAAATAAAATCTAAGTTCTGTTGAAGAAAGGATGCAAATATATGCACTTACACGTTCAGAAGACTTTTTGTAATGATTAGTAGTGTGATAAGCTTTGGACTTATTCAAGCAAAAAGCCATCTCTACATTTCTTCCTGAGATTAAGTGTTTGTACAAATTGTATGCCTTCCTGCTTACAAAGAACAAACTAAAATGCCGTCCTAAAATACAGCCTGTTAAAATGATGCTTTTACAAGGTGTCTTACCTCACTAGAGGAGATGAAGAGGGTTTGCACTCTCTGTTCTCTTCCAGGGAAGTCTGCAGTGTTCCACTGAATAAAATGCGCTGTACTGTGCAATGACTCTGCTTTGAAAAACACCGAAGAAACTATTTGATGTAATGCCGTCTCCAACAGTCCATCGTGGATATTTGTATTTATAAAGATGTTGTGAAACCAGCACAGATTTGGGAAGAAGCCCAGGGGAGTGTCATAAATGCATTTTTATATGAGTAGAAAAAGGAGCTGCTCTTCAGGTTTCCAGACTGGGAAATGGCTATCGTAGCAAATCAAAGCTTTGCTCAGTCTGTTCAATTATTGAAACCTCTTGGGCCCAGTCTTTCCCTGGAGCTGATGATAAATTCTGCTCTCTGATTGTTTGGAAGAAATCATTATGGAAATTAAGAAAAAGCCATACAGACAATCATGGAGAAACTCTTTGAAAATAAAAAGTATGCAAGCTACTAAAATGAGAAAATGCCCATTTCCTTCTTCAAGAATCAGACTTAGCACAGAAAATAAATTTTTGTGGTGGGTTAGTTTTGTATTTTTGCACTTACACTGTTCATACTGTCCAGGAGGAGTTACCTAAAAATTCATTGAAAGGTGATAATGGAAAGACGATTAAGCATTGTGGTACTGGAGCTTTGTAACAACAGTTAAACAGTACACATAGATTTTGAAAGTCACTGAAGCCCTTCGAGGTTTCTGAGGATGCTTGCAGCCCATTCCAGAAGCGCCTGGCCTGATACCAGACAGCACAGCCCTGAGTTGCACATTTAGGCTCCCTGTGTAATACAGGTTGCTACAGCGAGGCACCTAGTACTAACCTATTAGTTAGTATTAACATCTCGTTATTGATATTTTACCGATGAGAAACTTAACATCCTGCACCTCCTCAAGCTGAAGAGCCAAATTTCAGGGAGGTGCCCTTGGAATTCACAGAGCAGCACTGCCTCTGAAAGTGGGCATCTCTGCTTTCTCTTTGAAAAAGAGACAAAATACCACGTCCAGAGGAAGAGTCACAGCTGTCTTCTCCCTTTCCTCTACACAATACAGTGCTATTTATAATGGCCTTCCTAGGTCACAGCTGCACACAAAACTACACACAAAATTGCACTTTAATGCTAAAGTTAAAATCTGGTGCCAGATTGGTGTGGAGGAGATACCTTTATGAATTTTGCAAGACTTCTAACAGTTTTTATGTCCCTTTCTGTTTAGTGGCTGTGTCCCAGCTTTCATCCTCTTTCCTGTGGTTATTATAAAAGGAAGGTCCTGAAGGTTAACTGGAGCGCTTTCGTGGTGGTCATGTCTTTGATGTATTGAAGACAACTGCTTTATAGTAAAGGGCAAAGTATAACCCCCTTTATAAAGTCACAGGATGCAAAGGGGCATCTTAGGTGAATGAGATATTTGTGCTGCTGAGGTGTTTGTTTAATCAGTTCTGGAAACATAGTTTAGTTGTCTTAAGTTTCTAAGCAGTGTAGTTGATGGTCATGATGTATTCTACAAGGTGATCTACACAAGTCTATAAAGCTACTCACAAAACCCTATTTTTAGTTGCTTTAGCATGACTTCAGGCTATTTTAGTTCAGCACAGACCTCTTTTTTTTTTTTTTCTGTGTGGCTTTTTTTGTAGAAGTGTCCCCTGTCATGCCACTCTCTGGGCCTTCTCCCTTCTCTCTGAATTTGGGTTTGTCATAACCGAACATCTGTCATAACACATGTTCAGTTGACATCTGAACTGTACCCTCAGCCATAATACTTGTTAGAAAAAGTATTTTTAACCAGAGGAAAAGGAAGACCTGTACAAACACAGAAACTGATCGTTGTGCCTGTGAAGGTACACTGTAGATCTTCAGTGGTTGAGAGGTGTGAACCAGTCTCAGATCTCAGGAGTCTGCTTATACCAAGTTCGTGTCTTCAGCAGTTACACTGCACCAGGGCTACAAATCTAAACTGTGGTAGTTCTGTTCTTCAGAGAGCTTTTTCTTAGATTCCATTAGCATTTAGTAAGATGGTACAATACTTAAGTATGTAACTGTAAGTGGATAGTCTCTCATTTACATGAATAACTGCTTATTTCAAAATCCTTAATGGTTTTTCAAATTAGGTAAAATGCAAGACCGTGTACAAGATTATTCTCCATGTCGTCTTTAATGGGTACTCAGTTAACAAAGCCTTTGGCTATTAGAAAGAAGAAATCATTAGCAGAATTGCAAGTGCGTGCGTGTAGGTTTTCAACATTTTTGCATCCCCTGGTTCTCCACATGGACACGACCCCTATCTTCATGCATTAGACACTGGAAGTTCAAGTTGGGTTACAAAGTGCTGATGCATTTCAAAATTGTGAGTTTTAAAATGGAGAATCAATGCTATTCAAGATTGTGTTTGTAGCCCTAGAATTTCTACTAAGATGGTAATCTCTCATTTGGGGAAATATAATGACATCAATAAATTCTAAATGAGCACCCACATTAGGGTTTATTCTTTATCAGGAGTTTGTTTTCCATAAGGATTTCAACAGCTCTTTATTGTGTGATCTCTGGTTAGTTTTTTACTCAGCTGAGCTGAGAGATGTATTTTACAGGTGACAGGAGCAGAACCAGAAATTTAAAATAAAGTGTGTACTTCTTGATATGGAAAGAATAAGGATTTAATCTGAGTTTGTGTTGTTGCATGTTAGCTGTGGGTTCCACTTAGTTTACTAAGGGCAAACTGACTTTTTCAGGTCTTCAGGGCAAAATCCTATGACTTGTGCTACCAAGAGAAAACCTATGGGTCCTACTGTCAAATCTACCTGCAAAAAGCTAGACAGCTCTTGAATTAGGGGAAGCAAGCTGTAATTTCCAAACAATAGGTGAAATAAGTGTTAAGATGTACGGTAGCTTTGCCTGTCATGCTGCTATCAAAATAAATTTCTTCCCCCAAGAATTCTCATGATTTGGAAGATCTTAGGGTAGGCAAAAGAAATACACAGAAGCGACCTACCCAAAGAAAGTCACAAGAAACGTATCAAGTATGTTGTGTTAGAAGTGTTCCAAGCCAGAGGGCAGGGGAAAAAAAAGGGGGTGTGAATTCTGCCAGAAATGCTGCCAGATCTTTCAGCTGAAAAGAATTGCCTTATCCTATTTGTGTGAAGATGTGAAAAGAGATATTAACCCAGTTTGCATGTGGACAGTGATAGAGACTTAAGAGTGTGTCTATGGGAGAATATAAAAACCATAAGTATCGTCCTGAATTGGCTCCTCCCATTTACGTGTCGCAATGGAGCTTCACGGATCATCAAAGAGCAATGTACAAAAATAACATTTTAGGGTCCCATGTGTGTTAGCATGGAGTTGCTCGTCCGTGCCCAACTCTGAGCTCCTGATTTTGGAACCAGCTTGTTCATGGCTGCCTAGGGATTTTTGCATGGTAGTGCACTGTGTGTAGGCATACCTGACCAGATTGTCTGATTTTTACAGCAAGGCAGTAGTGTAACCAAAATCATCTCAAGTCGTATTCAGCTGTCTCACACACGTGAATGAAAACTGATTTGTAATGAAGCTCTAGAATGGGTTTCGATATATGTAATCCAGAAAGGCCTGGAGGAATATTTCCAGGAATTGATATAAATACTATAGACATTATCTTCCATTATGCATGAGCAATGAAACTAAATTCCTAATTGAGTATAAGTAAATGTATTCTTAAAAAGATAAATAAATAAGTAGAACTCCATTAGTTCTCATCATCGCCCTTTTTGGACCTAAGTTTTAAATGCATCAAAATGCATTTTGCATTTGCATGATTCAGCAGTGCCGTAAAGGGAGACGTGCTCTCTTTTTTTGCTAGCTTTCCCTGGTAAGAGAGGAAAAAGGTGGTGTTTCGGTATGCTTTCTTTTTGGGTAACTTGGGACGTGGTGACTCTTTCTAGAGTGCATCTGTCTGTAATGTGTTTATGGTGGCGTAGGTTACATATTTTCTAGTTCAAGCAAAACTTGATTTTGCCCTTCAGGAGAAATGTGCAGTTGCCTTACCCCCTCCTCTCTTCTGTAAATTGCGTACACTTTAAGTTACCTGAAGTTGTGAAAAAATTAGGTCTAGTGGAAAGGAGAGACGCTACATTTTCATCTGATTCCAAGCCCAAATCTACTGTAGAGACAGCTATCTCTATAGGTTGTACTTACTTGCTTCCCTTTCTATAAGTAGTGGAAGCATACAACTGCTGTTAGCTTGACTTTATCATAGTGTGGCAAAAGTCAGATGTCATCCCAGGATGACTTTTCAGAGGTTAGTATACGTATACTAGTAAGTGCGATTTAGAAATCAACAAGAATAATTGCTGGGGATTAAAAAGAAGGCACGGTAATTTCAATTTATGAAGTTATTTTTGACAGTGTTCCACCACTGTTGAATCATCATAGATGCTATCCTTTTGCTAAATTAAAAAAAAAAAAGTGACATGTAAGTTGGTGTTTCAAGCTGACAAAACTTTCTAATTTATGAAATCCTACTTAGTTCTCCTCAGAATTTTAAAGCACAGTATCTAATAATTAATAATGAGGTCTATGTAGTAAAATTTGTCAGAATTTGTTTTGTTGAACAACTAAGGTCAGTTTTTGCATTAAAACTATTTATAAGAGAACGTGATGGGCTAACCTTACACTGTAGCAGGTGTAATTTTGTCCGGTTACCAAATCCAAAGCCTGCCCTTGTCCCTAAACCTCCCTACCATTCGATCATTTATACCTTTGAAGCCAACAAGCTGCTTCAGAAACACAATCGTACATAAAACAAAGCAAATCTTCAAATCATTGTGCAGATTCACAGCAGAGGCTCGCGGCTTGCATAGCCTCCTCTGCATATGGTTTGCGAACAAGCCTTTGAGCTCCGAATACGAGCCTTGTGGTGGGTGATGGACCAGCGTGTGTGTTAACAGTACCTGTGAGCATTCCTGTGCACAACAGTCTGCTCAGCTGAAATGAGAAATTTCAGAATACCCTGTGGAGCAAGAAAATGCATTATCCTGTCATCTTTATCAAAGCAGTCACTAAGTGATTAAAGTGCATGGGAAACCAGTGTCTTAAATAATCTCGTTTGTTACAATTTTGTACATACTGTTTGTATTACTGTACACATCTATACGCAAAAACATCTGTATACAGCTTAGAGGATATAAGTCCAAATATTTGACTAGCTTGTAATAAAATAATAATTTATATCTGTTGTCTCGTCTCTTAACATGCATTTTCCTTGTACCTACTGTTACCTTTTTTTTTTAACTGACCTTTATTGTATGGGTCCTTAAGTTAATTTAGTATCGGTAATTACTTCATTGGCAAACATAGGAAGCCTGTCAGCTTGAAATGTCTTGAAAAATGAGATTCTAATCAGCAGCTCCCCAAACAGTTCTTTTCTTTTTACATTATCAGATAAAATGCAAAGATTTTCACAGAAGCACCAAGTGGCTGAGGTTGGTGGGGGCCTCTTGAGGTCTTTGAGCAGGCCTCAACCTGCTCAAAGCAGGGTCACCTGGAGCCAGTTGCCCAGGACTGTGTCCAGTTGGGTTTTTACTGTCTCCAAGGATGGAGACTCCACAGCTTTTCTGGGCAACCTGGTGCAGTGTTTGACCACCCTCACAGTAAAAACCTTTTTTCCTCGTGTTCAAATGGAGTTTTCTGTATTTCAGTTTGTGCATGTTGCAGTTGTGCTGTCATAGAATCATAGAATCATTTGGTTGGAAAAGACCTTCAAGACCATCAAGTCCGACCATACCTGTCTACTACTAAACCATGTCCCTAAGCGCCTCGTCTGCCCGTCCTTTAAATACCTCCAGGGATGGGGACTCCACCACTTCCCTGGGCAGCCTGTTCCAATACTTGAAGAAGTTTTCCCTAATATCCAATCTAAACCTCCCTTGCCACAACTTGAGGCCATTGCCTCTCGTCCT
>VYZW01059103.1:2589-16966 GCA_013401315.1 Balaeniceps rex | reverse complement strand
GACCAACACCCCCAGGTCCCTTCTCTGCCAAGCAGCTTTCCAGCCACTCATCCCCAAGCCTGCAGCGTTGCATGGGGTTGTTGTGACCCAAGTGCAGGACCCGGCACTTGGCCTTGTTGAACCTCATACAATTGGTCACAGCCCATCGGTCCAGCCTGTCCAGGTCCCTCTGTAGAGCCTTCCTACCATCCAGCAGATCAACACTTCCTCCCAGCTTAGTGTCATCTGCAAACTTTGGACTAGATGACCTCTAAATGTCCCTTCCAACCCAAAGCATTCTATGATTCTGTGAAACTTGCTGAAGGTACGCTCGATCCCCTCGTCCAGGTCATTGTCACTAGATTCTGCTGAGAAGAGCCTGGTTCTGTCTTCCATACTCCCCCCGTCTGCTATTTATACACATGGATAAGATTCCCCAAGCCTTCTGTTCTCCAGGCAGAGCAGTCCCAGCTCTCTCAGCCTCTCATATGACAGGCACTCTGATCCCTTCATCATCTTTGCGGCTCTCTGCTGGGCTCACTCCAGTAACTCCGTGTCTTGCCTTTTTTTAATATACTGGGGAGGCCATAACACACCACTACAAATGTGACCTCACCAGGGCTGAGCAGAGGAGAAGGATCACCTCCCTCAACCTGCTGGCAGTGCTTTGCCTCCTGCAGCCCAGGAGACTGTTGGTCTGCTTTGCTGCAAGGACGGGTTGCTGGCTCACGGTCAGCTTGGTGTCCACCAGGACCTTCTCTGCAGAGCTGCTTTCCAGCTGTTTGGCCCCCAGTGTTTACTGGTATATGGTAGCGTTCCTCCCTGGGGACAGGGCTTGGCACTTCCCCATTTCTCCAGCCTATCCAGGTCCCTCTGGATGGCATGTCTGGTGTGTTGGCCGCTCCTCCCACTTTCGCATCATCTGTGAACAATGAGGGCATGCTCTGTCCCATCTTCCTGGTGATTAAAGAAGATGCTAAGCATACTGGCCCCAGTATTGCTCCTCGGGGCACACCGCTGATGACTGGCCTTCAGCTGGACCTTGTGCTGCTGGTTGCACCACTGAGCCTGGCGGCATAGCCAGTCTTCAGCCTACCTTTCTGTCCACTTGTGCAGTCCATGCTTTGTCAGCTCATTGGCAAGGATATTATGGGAGACGATGCCAAAAGCCTTGTTAATGTGGAGATGAACACCACCTGCTGCCCTCCCTTCATCCAGCGAGCCAGTCATCTCATCGTAGCAGGCTATCAGCTTGGTTTTGGTGACCTCATTCAGAACCAGCTTTGGTCTATCTGGCAGGCAAATACACTTTTTCAGATGAGCAAAGCACCAGCGGGTGCCACGAGGTACCAGTAGTAGGTGAGCAGAACTGCTGTATTCCTGTGGAATTCCCAAAACCTTTAGGTGTTTATATACCACAGAGGATCAGATAACTGGAATAAACTGCATTAGTAATGTAAAAAGTGAAAAACAAATGACCCCACTGTCTGGTTTTCTGGTTGGTTGATGTGTATTTTTTTTTTCTTCCACACTTCCTCTATTCAGGCATATTACCATCTAATCTTTCTGATTTTTAAAGGTCTGTTGTCAGCTTGGCTGTTGTGTAGGCTGCTGGCTCTGCACAGGTAGGTGGGCTTGCTGAGAAGTTCAGTGACGCCGCGCTCTCTGCCTGGCGTGGTGGCACAGGACAGGGCGCCAGTGTCAATGCCCATTTGCAGCAGCTGCTCCAGGCCTTCTAGAACTCTTGGTGGTCTAAAGATTGTGTGTTTGGATTTTCCTCTCTTAGAGATTGATTTAACAGCCTCTCCGATATCCCCACATCAGGTGATCCTTTCATGAACAACATATTGCAAGAAGCTTTTTATTTTCTGTTGGCTAGTAGCGTAAAAGTGTAAGTGATGGGATGGATACCAGTATAACTCAGTTCTAGCAGGCTGTTTGGTGGATAGCATCTTGCCTGCGAAATTCATAGATGATCTTTTGTATCTCTTCCAGACTTGCTGCTCCCGATCTCTAGGGTTTGTTGTGAAGTTCTTGGAAGGATAGCTGTGGTCCTTGTGTTTGAGATTTTTGTCCTGGTTTGTATCAAGAGCCTCTTCATCCTTGCCACCCTTCTTTTCTATAGCAGGCAGACAGGCATGAGAAGCCCGGTCTTCTCGTCCTGGAAGATGCACTCCCATGGCTGCTTTTTTGGAGAAGAGTGCTCACAGTGGGCAGGACCAGAGTTATCATTTCCGAGGCTTCCACATGTACAAGGAGTAGCTGGTTGCAGTTTTCTTTCCAGATGGCAGCAACTGACCCCTCAGTGGTCTGCAGGGGTAAGGCTGGAGGCCTGTAAAGGCCTATATAACTCAGTAAAATCGGTTTTCATTTTTTGGTATTTTTTTTCACATTTCAGTAGGGAACTCAATATCTTAGGAAAGTGTATTTGATTCCATCTGCAGAAATAATTTATGTGGGCAGATGTAATTAATAAGAAATTCAGATGAAGTGTGCTGTCACTAGGCAGAGAAAAACAGAGGCATTAGTCAAGGTATGGGGAAATTGGCATTAGTAGTTTAACTCGTGTAAATTATTCACACTAGCTGCGTCATAGTTTTGGTACCATTATTTGTAGTTAACTGTTGTCGCTAATGGTTGTGGTTGCCGTTCTGTCTCTCGGTTATGAAATTAAGGCCCCGCAGAGTGAAAGAAGAAGGAGTGCTGGCCCGGCAGCGTTCTCCCTGCCCGAGGCTGCGCAGCCAGAAAAACTCAGCTCAAGCAACCTAAGTGCTGCTAAATGTGCCTGTGATTAGGAGAGCAGGCATTCACCAGCGGTGAAAGTATCTGCATTCTGTGAAATTAAGAAGAAAATGCTATCATATTAAACAAAGTTCTTGAGTTGAAAGAAATGCAGTACTTGTCACTTTAGTATTGAATGCATTGTGCTTGTGTCCTTCTAATCAGATGTTGTTACAGCATTAAAATTGCTGTCTTTTCATGAACTGAAAATTATTTTCCCCTTATCGTACCAATACTAACAAGAGCTATCTCATTAATTCTGTATTAATTTAGAATGCTAAATCAGGAAGTACTGTTACAAAACTCCTGTAGGTAGTATTTTTCTTTTGAACGGTGCAGCAAACGCTGGGAAACTGGGTGCTGCTCATGAAGCTGTAAAGTTTCCTGTAGAAAAGTAACACCACTGTCGTCTGAAGTGGAACAGCTGAAATAAGCTGTTCTACTCTTTCAGGTCAATGTACAATGCTTTACTCAAATGAGTAGATTAGGGTGTAGTTAATCGCAGTTTATTGTTTCTTAATATGAGTAAAGAACCTTTTCAGATGGTTGTTTCAAAAGCTAAGTCATCTAACTGAAACTTGCACGTGGATACCGTAGAAAGTGTTTTTATTGTGTGTGTTTACTGGCATATGAGCTTCACCAGAAAACGCACATTTTAAACACATTTTACTCAGTGTCGCGGGTCCATTGTCTGCTGTTTAATTTCTCATAGCAGAGAGCTATGAGACCTCTTTTGCCTTGCAAATAACTGATTTCTCATCCGTTGTAATAGGGTTTCAAAAACCAGATTTGCAAGACATTTGTTAGTGTAGCAATACATCATCATGTGCCTTTAGAAGCTAAGGAGAGAGGCACATTCTGAAAAGAAAAAAAGGAGACCAAAAAAAGACTTTCTCACACCATTGTGGGAGATGTGCACCGTTGCGTGTATGCTGTAGCGTGGGGTGCTCAGCATCGTACTGCTTTTCATCCAAGTGTCCATTCGAGCACTCTGGATGGCATTTCTCAGTCCATACTCGTTTCCTTCTCCCCTCTGCTGTCACGGAAGAGAAGCAAGCCATCAGTGGATTTGGGAGAAGCCCTCAGCGTGAGGACCCGGGAGAGTGGCTGTTGGGGATGGCTGGATGACGGAGAGTTCAGGAGGTATCATCAAGAAGGGGATACCTTGCCAAGAGTGCACCTGATGGGAAATTTAGTGATCTCTGTCTCCCTGTTTTATCCACAAGCCTAAGGGGCTCGTTGGGGTGGGTCCCAATCAGAAGCATCCCTGTTTCAGCCTGTTTTTGTGGTCTTGAGTAGCAAAGTGCTTTCTTTTATCATGAAAAGTGATGGCTGTTTTACCATCTTTCAAGCCACTTCTGCAAAGAGCTCTTCCCAGATGGATTTTGACCGTATATAAGAACCTGTCTTTTAGTATTTATTAGTTTGGAGCAGATGGGGTTTACTGCTTTGAAGGCAGACAGCAGTGATAGATGACGTTGTTTTAAAAAACGTACACCTTACAATTTCTTCTTTCTGTAGTGTTTTGTCCTCCATTGCTTACTTTTTCTCTGTGGAAAATACGTGAGGTTCTTTGGAAATTGCTGTTAAATGAGAACAGCAGCATATGTGCTACTTAAAAATTAATTCATTGATCTCCAGAGCCGCAGCCAGAGAGATAACAAACATTACTATTCCTTTCGTGGACCCTCTCACAGCAATATCTGAGTGCTCTGCCGTTCATCTGCAAAGTAAGGGAGAATTATTATGCTGCTTCCAGTGGTTGAAAATGAGGTATAGAGGGATTAAATGATATGGGCAAGGGCAGGTGCATGTATCTGAAGCCACAAAAGCTACGCAGATCCTTATATTAATAACAAAACCATCACTTCCTATCATTTTTAAAAATAAAATTTTGCTGGTTTAGGGAAAATATATCTTGCAGTAGAGAAAGGAGATGCTTTACTCCTTAGCAATCTGTTCTCCTAAGTTACTTCTGGGGCTGGTAGTGAGAAGTCTGCCAAAATGTAAGTTGTCTTCACCTGTTGGCATGGAGATTTTGGTAGTGTCGTGTATGTGGTCACATGTGTGTCATATATATGTCGCACATATGATCCTTCTGCATGCCATGGGAGTGATGACTTCTTGAGGTTTCTTCTGCACTCGCTTCCTATGATTTCTGTTATTTCAGTGTATCCCATCTCATCCAGGTCTGTCACAACCTGTAGTCGCAGTCGCCTTCCTTAGGTGAGTGATTCTGGTATGTGCTCTTTTTTCTTTAGGAGTGATTTTTAATTTTTTGTCCTCAAGTGAATGCCAACAGCATATTTAGCTCCACCATTCTGAAGTGATAAACTAGCCTAGAATTAAGAAAAAGGTGGAACATTCTGACCAAGTCTAGTGTGCAAGTTGCCTAACATGTGATATGAGATAACTAATTCCACCAAACTCTTCTGCTTTGTAGCAAGGTGCTGTTGAGGGAAGAATCTGGAATACTTAACGGTGTTTCATTACAGCCATTAAGGATGTATATTAAATCAGTTATTTCAATGTTTAAAATCACTTATTTCAATGACTTCCAGAGAGAAGTCATTTGCCCGTTCGGCTGCAGTCTGCTGTGTGCTTTCTGATTATCCATAAAGTTTAAAACTAGCAGTTCAAAATCACACTACTGGATTTAAATCTGGACTTGCATATCGCTGGGTGAACTGCACCAATCTCAGAGTGGGTCTCAAGCATCCAGGGGCATCCTTGTGGAATGGAGAGGTCTAGGAAGAGAGAATCCATGTTTCCAAACGGTGCTCGTTTCTCATCGGCTGTGGAATATTGTGTTTACTGCAGAGAAACCAAATCCCAGAAAACTGAGAACCCAGAAATCAGAAGCAGTCTGATGCAGAGGGATGTTAAAGGAACAGAAATGATTACAAAATATGAAAGACATATAGAGATTTTAAGGAGAGCCATTTCTCTTTCTGTCTTCAAGATTCAAACTAAATTAAAGCAAGATTTTCTTCAGTGGGTAGAGATTAAAGAAATAAATAAAGTGTCCTACTAAAGATATATAAGACTGGACAGGCTCTAATGCCAGGCAAGTAACAATGTGTATCTAGTTGTGGAACACTTATACTTACTCAGTTATTGCATGTTGAAATTCAGTTGGATAAAATCTACATTTTTATCACTTCCTTCTTGTGTCAATTCCTTCTTTTTCAGCTTCTGATATTTCTGTAATAGCCAAGAAGAAGTTTTTCTGAAATTTTATGAGATTTAACATCAGGTGGTATCTGAATACTGCTTTCAAATCTCAAAATATCTTCAGATTTAAGATACTAGGGTAGGAAGTACGTGTTCTCTTTTATTTTCATGGAATGCTTATATATGCGTTTATTAAAACAAGCATTTAAGTTTCGTATTTCTCCACTCGAGGTATTATTTGGAAAAAAGTCAGCGTAGGGATGATCTATAATTTAGTGTTCACCAGTTGAGCTGCAATATTTGTTTCACACTAATATTTAATAAATAAACCACCGAACCCTTCAGATTACACCATCGTCTGCTGGGGGGGAGGGGGGAGGAAGCCGCTTTCAATGTTTGAAGATGTGGAGATAGTTGAGTCATTTCCTCTGGATATGTGTCGAAGCATATTCACATATCAAGACTTATCTTACTTTCGTTCTGAGTAGCTGCAGTTCACAGCGGCAGTCAAATGATATTTGCACAGAGCTGTTGCTACCAGCTGGAGGTGAGCGGCATTACTGAGCAGTTGTCAGCTCGAAAGGCTAACTCAGGTTTGTGAGTGTCTGTGTGAAGCAAAAGATGTTTAACTCACGCCTGTAATGCTATTTTGGGTAGGTGAAAGCTGGAGGAACTTCTCAATTTGGACCTGGTAAGGTAGGAATTTAGGTTTTCTTATAAGGTCTAACATGTTCTGATATAGTATTGTGTGCATCCTGCTTTAAAATGTAGGTAATTTAAAATTCTGTTGAAAACAATTAAATGTCTGCTTTTGATGGAAACTGCATGCCCTAAGTGGATAATACAGAACGGGGAAAACTGTTTCTTTAGTTTAAAGTATACAAAATCACATGGAGAGAAGCATCGCTCGCTCACAGGTAGGCTAATGTTTGCAGTAGCTTAGGATACAGGAGGTTTTCTGAAATCTCACAGTTGTCATTCTTTTGCTGAATTCTCCACGTTAACAGAAGAATCTGTTTATTTAATTACTTACAAGTTTGGCAGTTTGAAGACCATCATTCTTCCTTTTAAATTGCTCTAAGATACCTGTCTTCTGCTGAGTAGTTTGCGGATTTTTATGGATTTTGTGGCTGCAACACACTGTCATTCTTTGATGGCAGTTGAACATACCTAAATATCTAGGCAGCACATGGTCAAGTAAATCTAGCTTTGACTGTAAAATTGGAATCCTATTTTTAAAATGTCGTTGCCATTTGTATTTAACAGGCTAGTGTTATCCTCAAAACGTCGGTCTTCTGAACTGAGTGCAACAAGCAGTAAGGAGGTTTCTCTCAGAGGCAGTTTAGTGCTGTTTTACTGGTAGTGACACTGTTGCTGAATTTGCTTTAAAATTGATTCAAAATAATTCAAATGCCGTGTTCTGATAGGTATATTTCCCCAAATGTAAAATATAACTTTGTCATATAATTTAAATATAAAACTACTTCTGAATAACTTAGGTTACATAAGTGTGTGTATATTTACCTATATAATTGATTATGATTAATAATATGGAAAATTAAATTAGGAATATTTTAGTGTGGTTTTCTGTTGTGAAAACATGGACAGTGTATTTTTAAATACAATGACTGAAGATGATTTTTTTCCCGAGGGAATGATGCATATGGCATATATGTTGGCTTCAGGTATTTATCTCATGTTGAAATGGAGACAGCTAATTGTTCACAGATCATCTTTGATATGGATGTGACACCTGTCTCTACTTGCCAGTTGAGTTATCCTTCATGTGCCGCGTTTGACATAACTTGCAGTGTGATTCTGCACTCTTCAGGCAAGTGAGAGGATTTTTGTGCGTGATACTGCAAGTTTCTCTAGAGATGGTAGAAATGCTAGTTGTCAGAAATTAGGATAGTGCTGCATGTGCCTGAGACTTAGTCTTTGGAAAAAATAGAAAAAAGAAATGCAGACATGATTTTAATGCTTCACAATCTGATAGTTTTAGGAATTTAGGGTTTATTTTGGACAGAAAAAATATGCAGTTTTTGTATTTTTGGTGTGTTTTCGTCCCCTTACAGACTGCTTTTATTTCCCCATTTACTTTGTGCGTGCATCATGCGTTCATGAGTGTAAGTGCATGTGTACTTGCAAAAACGTTCTCAGACAGCCCATGTCACTTCCAATAATCTCCTTAAAACCAAAGTGGAACAGCAGTGCTCATTCTTTTTGCTTGTCCTGGGAACTGAATAGTTTTGCACAGATGAAAGTCAGATCCAATGTGTTTCATGATGATTTTCATTTATTCTGCTTAGAGAAGCAGATTTTTTTTCATTTTTGAAAAAGACTATGTTCTTGGGGTTTTTGAGAGTGCAGGTAAATCCACTCTGAAGTGCATGCAGGAAGCAACTTCATATTTATAGAGTCATACGCGATATGTCTTGCTGTACCTCTGAAAATAATGAATTTCTTTACAGAAGAAGACTGGGATGTGCAGGGGAAAGGCTAAGGTTACAACATACGTGAGCACTGCAGCATAAATGCAAGGCATATATAGAGACTTGTTTTGAAGTGTTCAGGGTTGATGCATATCTTCATATCTTGGACATACTCTGCTCTTAAGGGGCAGAGAGGGTGGTAGTTTCGAATGCCAGCTGCAGCACTGCTGTGCCAGTCCGACCAGAAGTGGAAGGCACACCAGCGCTTTGAGGAGAGATAGCTGAGATCAACATATACTTCATTTTTTATGGTATTTCAAAGCCATAGAGAACCACAGAATGGCCGAGGTTTGCAGGGACCTCTGGAGATAGCCCAGTTGAACCTCTTGCTCAGAGCAGGGTCATCTCAAGCAGGTTGCCCAGGACCATGTCAGAGCAGGTTTTGAATATCTTCAGGGACACTCGCTGGGCAACCTGCTCCAGCATTTGACCACCCTCACACGGAAGAAATATTTTTTTCTTGTGTTTAAAGTGAAATATCGTATATGCCTCTTCTGTCACGGGGCACCACTAAGAGCCTGGCTGGTTTTACACACACGGGTAGGACCCCCCTCTTGGATAGGAAACTCCTCTTCTCCAGGCAGAGCAGTCCCAGCCCTCTCATCCTCTCCTCACGCAGCAGATGCTCCCATCCCTTCGACATCTTTGTGACGCCGTCATCGGACTTGCTGCAGTATGTCTGCATCTCTCTCGTACCGGGGAGCCTTGCCACTGCAGATATGGCCTCACCAGTGCCGAGCAGAAGGGGAAGAAGTGTTGAGTGACCTCCTACAACTGAAAACAAGCTGTTGAAAAAGGAGGAGGGATCATGAAAAACTCCCTTTAATTAACTTTTTCTAGGGTTTTATTTTACACTGGAAATGTATTTTAAAGTATTACTCTCTAATCAGTTTATCAAGGCCCTTTACACATTTAGTATATTTTTTAAATTGCCTTTCAGTTAGAGGTGATCATTTGGTAAACAGCTGTGGGAAATTCTGGTAACTAAAGACTCAGGCCAGTGATCAGCTCCATGTTCCCGCAGGGTAAGCTAGCCTGTTGGTAACTTTTTTCACAAGTAAGATGAATAATCTGATAATAAAATTTGCTCTAGAAATATTTGGCATACTATTTGCTATTTAGTAGTTAATGAAGAGTGGTATTCTTCTTTCTAATATTATCTCCAGAACGAAGAGTAAACCTTTCTCCCTTGTGATGATAGTTTTCCTTATAAGCAATTTTTGCTCAGTTTCCCTCTAAAATAAAAATGGATGAAGGGAACAGGGTAGAGAAAGAGATTAGGGAGAAGGATGCTGCAACGAATTTCAGCAGACTTGACCAAATTGCCTTGACCCTAACCCCTAACCCTAACTCTAACCCTAACCCACGGATAAGCCACTGAGATGCACATATAGGTAGGTCAAATGAAGTATACCGGTAATGGTGCAAAGAAAGCATCTCCTCTGGGAGCCTGCTTACATTTGAGACAGCTCTAATTACCTGGGAATATCCATGGGATTTCTAGCAAGCTGTCTGCTTGTGGAAGAAAATCGCTTCTTCTCCTCGCCCTACTGTGTTTGGGCATATGCCACTCCTCCTGGACTGAAGAACTTCCTAGTCAGCAGTGATCCATGGGGCAAACTGGAGCTACCACATCCAGCACTGATGCTTTAGGAGTAACTCCCGGGGTAAGCAGCTTGAGCCAGAGCACGTCATTTCTCCGAGTCCCTGACCTCATTTGTCCTTAAAAATCAGTAGTTAACAGTCGGTTGATTTGCTTATTACTTTATTTTCTATTTTACCTTGTGGAACTGGCGTTAGTGGGATTCACTGTGAGGCTAAGTGACAGAAACGCAAGATGTCGATCTCCTCTCCATCCGATGGGCTGTCAGTGTGCCTGTGATGGGGCAACAGGTCCTCAGCCTGCAGCTCAGACCTGGGGTGAAAGCCTTCAGCAGAGGCTACTGGTCAACATTCCGGCCGAATTTATGGCAGGCGTTTGGTGTGTGGAGAAGAGGTGCCTGTCATTTCAGTTTCTCCCAGGCCCTTTTCCAGGCGTTGTCCTGTGCTCCCCTGGTGCTGGCGGTGGCTGGGCAGGGACTGTGCTAGAGCAGCTGTAAGGTGGAGCTCTGTACTGCTCAAACTTTCTTCCAGGGAGGATGAGTAATCTCACAGTATTTATGTGCTTCGCAAAGGTGGGGGAGGTTCAGGTGATGTGGAGAACAGACACTGGAAGGAAGGACGTGTTTGCCTGTCACCAGGGCTGATACTGGTTCTCCTGAGCTGAGTGGTGAGGATGCCTTGTGGGGGTCTTGTCACTTCTTTGAATCCGCCTTAGCAGAACCGGCCTGTTGGTGCTGGGTTATGGCTGTGTCAGCAGGCTTGGATTGGTGGGGATGTTTATTCCAGTGGTACTGACTGTACATGAATTTTCAGCTCAATTTTCTGGTATCGTCCATCCACATTTAGCTTCTCCGGTTGTAATGATGCTGGCTTTGTGGGCGCTCATAGATTATTTTGCTTCCAGAAATTTCTCAATTACTGTGCTGTTACTCTTATTGTGCTCAAAGATGCTGAAACAAATTAATCTTTTGAGAGTTGTGTGTGATGATTTTTGTGATAATGGCACTATTTGCATTAAGGAAGGAACTAAACATTTTTTTCGTAGTATAAATTCATGAGAGAAGGTGAGCAGTTGCCTCCTGAAAGATGACAATCAGTTATTTTTGTTCTCCCCGCTTTAGGAAGATAAGTATGATAATGGTTCATATATGCTTCATTATTACTGCTGTCATTTAGGAATAGTTTCCAGCACTTGCAAAATTTTGGGTCCCCTTGGGCATCATTGCAAGAATAGACAATATTTACAAACTCTTGATGAATCAGGACTACATCTCTTTATGAGTTGAGAAGGGAAACATCTTTCTGAAGAGTCAATTCTTGAACTATGAGCTGCCCCCATAAAAAACCTCCAAGGCTAAACCAGCTAATAACTCAGATTTCCTCCTCTATCTCCGGGTGACAAAGCTGTGGTAACAGACCATGCTCTCTGTGGGACGGTATTGCAAGATCTTCAGTAACCAATGGAGGAGAATAGCGACTCTGCCTTATACACCCACCAAGAAAATGTTTGCTCTAAGGCTGTGGGCTGTCCACACTTTTCAATAAATGAAGTTCTCTTAGATTGTGTTTTGCTGAAAAACTGTTGGAGGACTAGAAGAGAACTTGCATCAGCCTGAAAAAAAGAGGCAGCTTGTCAAGCAGGCTGAGAGGGAGCAGTTGCTGGTGGCATTCGATACAGACTCCAGGAAAACAGCAGCCACTGGCACCCAGGAGGGCTGATGCACAGCCTCGGGTTAACGGCCCTCCAAGAATTATCAAAGGCTAGGCATCCGTTCCCTGCCAGAAGCTCGGGCATTGTAATATACAGCTTAATAAACATTTTACATCTTTTTTAGAAAAAGAACTTACCACTGGTAATTACCAGAAGAAAAGAAGTAGTAAGACTTTTGAGGAAAAATGCTCTACATTTGCTACTGTCTCACCTGAACAGCTTCATCGTGGCTTCACCGCTCAGCAGACAGGCGTTCTGTTGGAAAGCTACCTGTGTTCCGTTTCACTTTCTTTGGCCCTTGACTAGTTATTTATGACGGCAGGGGTTTATTCTGGAGCTGAGAGATGTCTTGTCACTCTCTGATACTTGCCAGAGTTGCAGTGAGTGATGCCCACAGGAAAGCCCTTTCCCATTTTATCTGGCATTCGGTGATACCGGCCCCTAAGCAGATGTGCGCACTGCCGGAGGCTTGTGCCCTGCTCTGGGTACCGCTGCTCACAAAGGGCTCATTTCTGCTTAGGAAATCAGTACGACTGTGGTAGGTGGGGTTTGTCTGTCCAGTTTACAAAGGTGTTTCTCCCCCTCTGATATTTGATAAATCAGTTTGAGATTCAGATGGATTCTTGAGGGGTTTTGTACAGCCCAGTCCCCATTTTCACAGGATTTCAGGACCTTTCTGAGAACTTCTGAGCAGATTACTCTCTCAATTTTTTCATCTTACAGCAGCCAGTGATGGAGCTAAAATGTGAACAGTTTGTCAGGTCTCTGAAAGATAGGCTTGATTTTCTGCGTTGGGTATGGACCAGGCAACAGTGGGTCTTGCTGTTAGAGGACTGGGCCTCCTCCTGTTCTCCAGCCCAAAAGCATCGCTGATGCTTTTCCTTGCAAACTTTATTCCACCCCACAGCTGATTTCTCTCCTGGGAACAGTAGACCTACAGTAGTACTTCTGAGCTGGTTACAGCTTTTTCTCATCTCACCACCTTTGTATCCACCCTGGAACTTGTGGTTTCTGCCATCCCCAACTACTTCTCAGGGCCACAGAGTGACAATACCGACTGGCTGCCATCACTGAGGGCCTCCATGAAGTTCTTGAAAGGCCTGAGAAGTAAATCTATGCCTGAAATTGTGAAAACGTTCACCATGTGTGTCATGGGACCATAGTCCCACATGTCAGCATCAGTCGTCATTCCCAGTGTGGAGATCTGCATTGTTGGTCATCCGTAATGCGAAAATTAGCTATGACATGCTTGGCCATTGCAACGTCTATCTACAGAAAGCATCCATTATTTTTTTTCTGTACTTAAACAGATTTTGGATCAGTCAAGACAAGTGGAGAGTATTTTAAAGTATCGTACAACAGTTCTAGGCTTTGCTATAGATAGGCCAGAAAACCAAATGACTTCAATAACGGCTTCTTTTAGACTGTTAAGCCTAATAGTATTACACATCTTTTCAATACGAAAGACCTACTTTTTGTCATGTGCAAAATTGTGAACATTGAATTATTCCTTAACTGGCATCTTGCAGGCAGGCTGAGTTTCTCATCCTCCAAGCTGCTCAAATATGGACATTTGGATATCTATTGGGTAGATGACTGCAGAAAACGTGGTCTCATTCTTGTATCAAAGGTTATGCAGTAGATGTCTGTGTTGAATTAAAGAGTGCTCATGAACAATATAATAGCTGAAAGGCTGTGAGGTTTTTTAGGGAAAAAAATGCTGTGCATAAACATATCAGAACTAATACCCATCTCTTAGATGTTTATAGGCTTTCCTAATGAAAACCAAAAATGACATGGTTAGCACTTTGACTGTGCTTCTCATTACAAGCTGTTTTTTTTCTAGGAGATTCTTTTTTGCCATTATCTGTTGCTCTGCTTACACTGGATTTTGGTTTAACAGTTTCTGGACTTACCAGTTTAACTGTTGTTGGTAGGAAGCCTTTCTGTGACCATTCTGGTATAAAGACTGTTAAAAATCGTGCAAGAAAATGCCTTTAAAGGAGCAAGGACACTCTTGGTCTTGTTTAGAGACTTTGAAACCTTCAGTAGTGGAGAATCTTGCTCTGTGTTTTTGATTGTGGACTTGACCTGAATATGGGTTAAGGTGAATTTAATTTCCAGTTTTTGGAAGCATTTTCTTCAGATCAGATTGAAGTGATCTTGATTATTGCTGCCTGCAAATGTCTTTGCCCTGTTCGGCTGAAGTCCCTGGTGAGTAATTACAGTTATGATTCTATATTGAAACAGTGGGGCTGTCTTCAGTACAGTTACTAGTTTCTATGCAGCAAGGAAAGACAATTCTGGAGAGGTACTTACAGTACATTGCAATAGTACTGGTTTAACTGGAGAAGTTTTGTACTGGGAACATGTCAAAAACAGTTCTTCCTGGTTTATATCTTGCTTCTGAAAAGCAAGTTCTTTCTGGATGCCAGAGAAGAAAGTTTTTTCTTGTGCTTTGATAGAGATAACACAAGATAACTACACGCAGTCAGGAATAAATTATTTTTCTGTTAAGATAGCTTTTAGGCTTACATAAATAAGCATCTGAATTTTATAGGCTGTAAAGGCAAAGCAATTTAGATAATTTATTTAGAAAACGTTTTCCTCCAATACACACGAAGCTTCCATTTATACT
>VYZW01059101.1:23775-50356 GCA_013401315.1 Balaeniceps rex | reverse complement strand
GGGAGCGCGGCGCGGCCGGTAGGGGGTGTAGGCTCTGCCGGCCCCGGCCCCGGCCCTTACCCGCAAGGGTGTCGGTGGGTAGTGAGAGCAGAGCTAACAGCCCGCCTGTCACAGCGGCGGAGCTGGGGAGGCCGGGCCTAGCGCCTCCCGGCAAGCCTCGGCCTCGTCCGCCGCACCGCCAGGCTCCGGCGACGGGCGCGGCCACCTGCGGCGCCTCCCTCGGCAGCTCCGTGCTCCGTGCGAGCAGTACCGGGGGCGGGGCGGGGGAAGGCTGCGGGACGGCGGGCCTGGTCGCAGCCTGGTTCGGGGCCTGTGTGGGTGCCGGCTGCTCTGCAAACCGCGCGGCGCCGGAACAGCCAGCGCAGGGCCTGGGGCTGCCGGCCTGCTGCTCGGCGTGTATCCCTGCGGGAAAGAGTCGCCTGATGCTAGTGACGGTTACGCTGGAGATTGAAATTGATACTATTGAAAGAAAAAGTTAACTGCTGGTTGTTAAATACATATCTGACCATTTTAATCGATGTTTTACTTGAAGTGCTTCAGAGTTGATGTTTGGGCCTTCCCATGCCTATAGGTATCCCTTACACTCTTGAGTTTGCACAACTCTGGGAGAGAGGCTACAGCACAAGCTATGCTAGCAGGAGGGTGGTAAATAACTGGTAAGCTCTGAATGCTTTCCAACCTCAGTAGTACCTGCTCTTAAGAAATAAACTGTAGATATAGAACAGGATTTAGGTGCAAGTTATACTCTGCTCATTAAGTCAGATATGATAATAAACAATATATTGGTGTCTATTATACAGTAAAATTAAAATAAACTTTTGCTTTTGGGCTTTGTATTTTTGTACCGTAGCTTTGTATGTGTAGCTCAAGCTACAAATTAATTCATTTTCTTGTATAGCTGCTAGAATGCATTCTACTCACAAGATAAAATCAGAGACCAGTGATTCTGAAGCTGGCTGTGAAATTACACAGTGTAAATGCAAAAAAAAGAGGTAAGGAAAAGGAAAATACCACTATGGAAATTTTAAATCATGAAGTTATTTATTGCTAGCATTATATGTCACCTGATATAGGACAGGGAGACCAATGAGGTCGGGCGGAGCTTTTCTATTAAGCTGAAAGCCTTGTCACCAGATGAGTTGATATAAACTACAAAGAGCTTATTTAGGCTGATTGTTAGAAGTAACATGGTTGTAGTGAACAGGAAAAGGAGTATTGATGACCTAGTCCAGGGTCACCTTCCTGCTTCCACCTTACTGAAAAGAGTCCCCATGCAGTGCTACTGGCAGGAACCTGGATATGCCTTCACAGCTTCCCACAAGAGTCCTCAAAGTGTGGTTTTATCTGGTCTGGTAAGAATAATCAGCTTCAGTCATAAGCTTAAAAGTAAACCATTGTAAACCATTCTGGTCTGACTACACAGAAGAATTGATCTGCAGATAGATGCCTAAAATAAATGTAATAACATGACATGAAGTAATTTTATTGTCAAGGGAATAGGCAAATGTAGGAGGGAATAGCTAGAGGCTAAACAGAGAGAGAGTGCTATAGTTTTTCTCTGTATATATAGATCTGAAGAGCAAAGTGAGCAGTTTAAACTGAAGGAAAATGTTGGCACAAGATCAGGTTAGGATAAACTGCCTGGGACTAAAATGTAGGCTTGAAGATAGAGGGTTCCTGTTATCAGAACATTGCTGTTCTGGACTACCAACAAAAGCAGAAGTGATTAACAGCCAGCTCAACCCTAGTGTTTTTTGGGAGCTAGTGTTTGCTATATGCGTGTTGTTCCAGAGCTTAACAGACTAGCAACTCCTCTCACTACAGGCCACCAAACTACAAATCTGGCGCTAAATACTCATTTTAAAAAATTGGAAGCATGTTCTCTAGGCCAGAAAGTCTTAAACAACAGAACAAGTTTAAGAGGAGAAATGTCTGAATATTGAAGATTGAGGCAAAAGGTATTATAGTTTGTATGGCAGATCTCAATAATCTTTTGCAGGCTAATAGGTAGATATGTCCACACTATCTATTTAATGCATGGTTACTTTGAGTATTTGATGTGCATACTTAAATCCAAATGAACACCACCACCATCATATTAGAAACCTGAGGAACTCTCAACATCTCTTTGGACCAGTGTTTGTAAATTTACAGACCTAAATAATGGCGTGACTGGGAGCTTCTTACTCACATTTAATACTCTTTGGTGTTCTGCACTGTTCCCTTTTTGGGATCATGAATCATCACATGTTTAGTGACTAGCTGTAGACTCATGTAGTATGGAAAGTCCACTAAATTTTATGGAAAGTACCATTCATCTGCATGCCCAGTCTCTTCCGCATTCTTACATAAACCATTTCTCTTTTATTCTAGGATTAGCTCTTATTAAGAACAAGTTTCATTTCTTGCTGTTACAAGTGGTGTACCCAGAAAAGTGTCCCCTCACCCTGAGAAGTTCAAGTTTAATATATATTTGTTTTAAGAGATGTGAAGAAGCCATCAGGATGGCAGTTCTCAAATAAGCATATTCAAATGGCAGGTGTAGTTCCCCAGCAGCTTTAGCCAGTTCAATTCAAAGTGCTGTGTTTCTACTCCCTGGATTGACTCATAGTTCCAAATACCGTCATAAGTAATATGAAATCCTGATGGATTTATGGTCTTTTTTGCAAAAGCTATATCCTCATGCAGAATGTGCTTTCATGGCAGCTCACAAATGTTGAATTTGGGCCAGTTGTGGTTCTTCTTTCCTGTCCACCCCCATACTTGGCCATACATTCAGGGGATTGATCCAAAAGCCAGCAGTTAAGCTGGATGAACTGCCTGAACGGGCTTACTGCACAGTCACTGGTGTCAGCATGAGGCGTAGGCTGCGTAAGTCGAGACGGAGCTGGGAGCTTGGAAGCCGTGATGGGCTAAGCTGCTGTCTCAGCGCACCACAGGTGAGCCTGGAGAACTGACGAGCACTGAGGACTGTGAGCGAAGGGGAAACAAGGTTGGAGACAGGTGAGCTGGGAGATGCTCATACAAAGGCTGCAATGAAAAAGAAGAGATGATGTTTTTGTTTGTTCTCCTGTATTTCTACCTCGATTCCTCACAGCAGAAGACAGACAGACATCTTGCTATTTGTACAGAAGAATGGTATTAACAAAGCACCTTCTAAGCTGGCAACATGTGTGAACAGAAGCCTATGTACACATATAGGAGCCAGTATATTAGATAAGGGGGTTCATGAGCAATGTTGGTGAGTACCACTATGGGTGGCAATAGAGCTCTGTGCAGGACAAGTTTGGGGGTGTCTGAATTCAAAACCAGGAACTGGTGAGCTTTGGGGAAGAGCTTGCTTTCTGTGTGACACAAGCATGCACTGACCTTGTTTGCCAGCCCACTTGTTTCCCGAGGCAGGCCTTTTAGAAGCAAAAAGAATGGTTTAGTGAGACGAGGTAGCTGGCCAGAATAATAGAATTCCAACCTCCCACCAAGGACTTGGTGACTACTGCTGGAGGTGCTGTATTTTTCCACAGGCACAGAGATGCTGTGAGGCTCAAGGGCAAAAGCTGTCCGTGACTCTAGGAGGTGCCATACTATAATGGATTTACAAC
Organism: Balaeniceps rex; assembly: GCA_013401315.1. Lineage (NCBI taxonomy): Eukaryota > Metazoa > Chordata > Aves > Pelecaniformes > Balaenicipitidae > Balaeniceps > Balaeniceps rex. The sequence continues at coordinate 46,757 of VYZW01059101.1, read as the reverse complement.
ACAAAAGTGGGGAGTAAAACTTCCTATCTTACTTGTCTGGGCAGCAAAGGATTGCAGATAAGGGAAAAAAAAATCCCCCCCTAAAAAAACCCAAAAAAACAAAAACAGTGAAAAGGATTTAGCCATCCAGTACTGAAAAATTGATTGCATGGTAAGAACGCTGCAACAATGATGTACAGTGCATAATGTTGTCTCCTAATCTGTTGAACCTGTGGGCTTCAGACATTGCCCATTCTATTTAAAGTCTTTGGATTTGTCTGTCATTCATGATAACTCACTGCTTTGTAAAAACTGACAGCAAGTGACTTGACAAACACACAATTAATTTCAGATACTTTAGTCACTACTGGGTGGTTGGAAATGTCCTTTACATAAACTAGAGAAACAGCAGCAGCGACAGAAACATCCTGTTTGTTGCTTAATCTCCATCTGCATTTTTTTTCTATTGACATAAGAACTAAAATTTGTGCAATTGTGTCCAAAATGCTTTGCAGTAGTGATTCTGTCTTTATTCTGACGAAAATTCTTCTGCAGAGCTGACATTTGTTCTTTAGCGCCTCTCTTCTGTAGTGTTTGCTGAACAAGAGATACTTTCCATAACATCATTTCCTTCTCAGAATCACAGGATTTGGGGGATAATAATGTTCATCCATTAAAACTTTTTTTTCTCCACAGCCTGGAGATACCCTGTGTGGAAGTGCTGTTAAGAACTATTTCCATGTGAGGAAATAGCTCAAAATAACTATTCCATCCCAGCTGTCTCATGCTAACTCCTGTATACACATTCATTTTTTGTTATAAATACACAAATGAGTTACTGTGAAATAATGAGGGTGTGACTTTGCAAGGTAACTACTACACCACAAAACTGTCCGTGTGCATGTTGTCACAGGCTGTTAATACCAGGAGGTGTTCTCCTCTTTCTCCCTTTCACTTAGGGATAATTACCTGCCATTTTGAAAAAGTAACAGTGTAGACAATGATACATATTATGAGTAGAACCATGTTTCTTTACTCAGTCTTACAAAACTGAAACCTTTTTGGGAATCTGCACTGGAACTAATTTCAACTAAGTTATATAAAGGGACTTACATTGCCATATTTTTCTTCCAAGAAGATGGAGAGTACTGGGGCAGGACAAGTATCGATACAGACTGCAGCTTTGCTTTTGATGTATCACCCAGGTTAGTCTTAAGTGGCTTACATAGTTTAGTCCCATTTTGAAGAGAGAATCCCTTAGGAGGCTGAAGATTGGTCTACAACTACATATTTCTGCAGGCATCATTCATTGCTTGCAAATACATTTTACCTAACACAGGTATACTAGCAGAGCCCAAAGCCTCTGGCATAGATACAATTATGCCAGCAGATATTATTGAGAGGCAGCTTTTGAGCATTTTGGTTGCATTTGTTACTATAAAAGGTTACTAATTAGACAGAAAGATTGCTACTCCAAATGAATTTAATAAATACCGCAGTGCTTGCATATGGTTGTTTGCAGTCTTCCTGTGCTTGGAGTTCAGCATTCTGCATTTGGTGGGCAGATGCCAACAGCTCTGCAAGCATTTGTGCCTGATAAGGTAGTCACTTTTAATGGTGGATTAGCGATCCTTTCTCCCAATGAGAACTGTCAACAAACATGCACATATTGAGTTCTCATAAAATCATGTTTGCTTGTTCCAGCTCAGAAACTGGTGAGTGTTGGCAGTGTAGCAGGTGTTAGACAGTGCTGCTGCAGGCTGCCTCCAGCCAATTTCCATCAAGCTCAAATGAGCGTGTTGTTCAAGCCTACATATATTTAGCAAACTTTAAAAGTTGTAGCATATTTCTAAATGTGACAAATAACTTGAAGGTGTACCTAAATTGTCACTGCTGCTGAAGGTGATGATCTTGCCTTTCTTCCCACCCTGCCCCATCTGCCCTGGTGCTAACACGAGCCATCATGTGCCCATACAACCACCCTACAATTTTCTTTCTCTTGTTTATTCTCAGATAGACCAGCTCAGTTTACCCTGTGGCTAGCCAGCCACTAGTGCTGGCGTAAGCATGCTGGAAGGAGGAATGAGGATGAGAAAAAAGTCCATCTTTCCATTCAGATATCTAGTGTCTGTAAAAAAGTAAAAGACCAGTAAAAATGTAAATGTCGGGAAAAAAATACTGCTTTCCTGGGCATGCACTGCTGCCCACGGGGGCTGGCCTCAGTCCCCGGTCACTGTCTCTGTGTGGGCCAGCCCTGTGCAGCGTACAGTCATAATCTGCTGGAAGGGCAAATGGCAATATATCCAAGTATTGCCAGCTAAAAATAACTCTTCGTGGAAGCTTCACTTGTGATTTTTTTTCTGTCACCCTTCCTTTTGCAAGCCGCCACTTTTCCTTTCCTGTTACTGTGCTGCTGCTGCAGCATTCGTCTTGTCCATGCCACGGCGTGCAACACGCCAGCCTGCTGCTTGGGCTGTGCTCCCTGCCAGTGTGCCACATCACACAGTGCTGTGTTTCCATGATTTAGCAAATCTCTGTGTACTCAATTCTTCATTCTGCTGTTAGTGGTTAGTTGCAAAAGATGTGGAAGAGATCATAACCTGGAAAAATATATTGAAGTACTATTTCGGTTGCCAAAGTCAGCTCATGAGTCTGGTTGTTTTTATGTTTGTAAAAGCTAACTGCCTTCTCAGTTGCTTGTGGTTTTATCTATTGCAAGTAGATCTCGCATTATGCATAAGAAACTCACATGGAATTTCATAAAGGTATTTTATGAGGTCACATGCAAGTGTCATCTCCCTTTTTGAAACAGCTTAGACGGAACATCCGAGGTAAATGAAATACATCATGTGACAGATCATTCACTTTTGTTCACTTCTTTTATAAAAGAAAAAAATGAACATTTGTAGAATGTAAACACATTTTCAAACACAGTCTTTTCAGTGCTGATCTGAAAGTTTGGTAACGATGCTTCTGATTGCATCATGGCCTCACTCATGATACTGGGCTAATAACACAGGTAATTCTAATTACTAAACCTGTAACAGCAGCCTGTGATTGCAACTCTGATGACCTGGAGCACAGTAAGTAAGAGGTAACTGAGAACTTCATGCTAATTTGAAAACCCTTGCCTAAAATCAGATTCAAAAATCAAAATCTATGCACTGTATAGATACAGTATAGTTGGTCGTATAATCTTGGTATGCTGTGTATGTCATTTGGTATCTGTAAAATGCAGTTGAAAATACAAAGAGCAGGTGCAAAACAAAACAGGTGAAATTCAGTGATGGAGAGATTAAAATAAGCAGCAGACAGATAGCCTCTGAAGTGGTATCTGCTAAAATACTGTAGGTAAGGGTCAATGTGTCCTCCACAGCTTTGTAGCTTTAGAGCTACACTAGACAGTTTCTGTTTTCAGGACTACCCAGTGGAGAACTCCTGTATGTTACATGTCTCTGGGAAGCTGATAAGCATGTACAGAGAATTCACTTGTACGAGCTTGTATTGCTGGTGCAGAGGTGGCACGTCACAGGGAGAGAAAAGATTGTGAGTGCACTGGTTAAGGAATACTGACTGAAATCTTTAACTGCAAGGTTTTATTAAAGGCCTCTGAAAGTCAGTGCTCCATTCAGCTGTACTTTTATGGGGCACTCTGGGATGTCAGAAGCCCTTTTTCCATTCACTTTAGAAGCTTTGCATTCAGCAAGTCATTTCAAAGTCATAAAAAAAAAATCACCTGAGTATGTTTCCCAAACCTGTGTTGGGAATCTGGTCGAACATCATAATTACAGTATTTCTTTAGTGTTTCCTGCTCCAATGTCAGTAATTGTATGCCCTACCCCAGGCTGTCAAAGGAGGCAGGTTCCACACGTGTGGAAACTTCTCTCTCTTCTTTAGCTCACCTCCCGCAGTAAGTGTAGCTGCATTACTTTTTGTCTTAAACAAACAAACAAGGAAAAAGCTTTAAGGATTAAAGAAGTCCAAACTGTACCTGTCTTGCAATGTAACGCTCGGCTTGTTCACTCTTCCTTCTATCAGAATGGTATATGCAACCAACTGAGATGACAAGTGTGGTTTATTCTCGGCTACAAGAATGCATCTCCAAAAAGGAGAAGTACTTCTCTCTTTAAACCCAAGAGGTTTTGGTCATGACAATGCAGAGGGGAAATGTCAGGGCAACTTTACTCATTGCCATCCATGTGCTTAGCAACATCTTGCCCTTGCTTAGTTTGGGCAGTTGCACAGAACAGATGCACAATACATTCCATAGGATCTGGTTTTCTGGTTCTGTAAACACAGTGTCCTAGACAAGTCTACATCAAATAGAGTAAAAGCCTCAAGCTAACAGCAATAGCACAGGAGATTCAGGTGAAATTTCTTGTAAAGAACAAGAACATAACACTATCGGTCTGTAAAATGTGAGCATCTCACAGTTTCATCTCTAGACTGCTTAAGAAAATTATTAACAGATGTGAAAGCATACAGCAAGCCAGAAAAGCTCTCTTCTTCCAAAGCGGTATTCTTGCAGAACAATTGTCCCGGATTTATAGACCAAACCTTAAACTAGTATTAAATAGTATATCTGGATATCTGCCACTACTGTAGGACTAGACTGTAGTTTGAATACAGACCACGGTAAAGTGCAAGAGGGGCAAATATGGAACCAGCAGTTCAGCTTGTGTAGTAAGAGAGGAGAAAATACTCTGTGGCATGGAAAGAAAGGTGTATTTATGAGACATATATTTGCAGCAGAAGGAACTTTGAACAAAACTATGCCTTAGACAGAAAAACATACAGCACAGCAGATCATTTTCTCCTCTGTGCCAGCAAGTCCTGGCAAGTGCATTAAGAGGAATGATTCAAGGTGCCACCTGATCCTGGACAGGACCTTTCTTGGATACTTCCTGATCACTGTCACAGAGCAAACCAGTCCTCTCACTCTGTATCTGACAGTGTAGACGTCCCAAATCTGCTGCTATTAGGTACTGTTTCTTGTCCCTGTCTTCCATGTTGAGACACACTGCACCTATCACAGCCATAACTTTAGTTTATATTTATTCTTATGGTTAAGCCCGAATTGTTAAATGGATGCATATGAACAACTAAAATCATTTTTAGACAAAATGTTAGCAGTGATGCATGATGTAATGATGTCCCCCTTAGCTACCCCTGCTGAAACATCTTGGGTTTTGTGATTCTGTTTTTGCTTTGCTTCTATCTTTTTACATACTCTGGCAATATACTTGCTAATCCTCCATCATCCCAACAATATCATTAATGATATCAGGCATTTAGGGAAGTTAAGTTGAAGTTGATGGATTTGTTTCCCCTACAAACAGTTGTTTACATAATAAAAAGTACTGTCAGGCAAAACATGATTTTTCTTCCAGTATTTAGCAAATCAGAGGGAGTAAAAATAAACTGCCTTATTTATTTTAGAAATCTTTCTATTTTGCTGAGCAGTCAGTTTCCTTTTTAATAGCCTAATTTCAATGCTTTGCCAGACCCCAACGAAATTATTTTCCTTACACTGGACTGAATCTCTTTTCCCAAGAAGTTTTAACTTCTGCGGAAGACTTCGACCAAAGCTAAATAACATAAATAGGTAGTTCCATGGAGTGGTCTTGCACAGTAAATAGTTGTGGTAGTGCAGATAATTTTGTGTTGCTGCAGCTCTACCATGTGCTTGACAGATAATGTAGTAGGCAAGATCAATGCCTGAAATAATTATGTCAGTAGAAACCTTGATGTAATGTAGACATAATGGCCCTTCAATATACTTCCTAGGGCAGTCCCCAGACAAAGACATGGCATCTATATTATCTTTCATCTGCAACCTCAACCTGACTTCTGGCAGTCTACAAAACCCCTCTGGCCTTGCAACGAGTCATGACAGGGATTTTCTTAAAAGGATGCTGGGACTATTTCTCCCTGACATTGTCTCTGCAAGAACAGCAAGCTGTGCAGAGGTTAAATGGAGTGATGGGGTGTGCTTACACACCCAAACAGGGCTGCCCCTATGCAGGCACCAAATGTGTTCCTTCAGGCATGTAATGTAGATGATTTTAGTCGTGGGGCTATATAGGAGGGATGGGGAAGACAGAGAAGGAGGGAAAGGCTATTTTATATAGCACTGTAGATGCCAGGCCCACAAAATCACTAAAAAATAGCATAAGGACACAGGAGGTGGGGGATATGTGGTTACTATAAGGTAGGTCCCTGCTTAAGGAACACCCGGGCTGTGAATTTAAGGTGTGTATTTGCATTTTATAGTATCATCCGGTAAGAGGAAGAATGGTCACTCATGGTGTTGGGCAGACACTCCAGTAACAAGCACGTTCTTGGGAGAATCAGAGCCAGCTTTGAAATCAGTGGGAGCAGTGAACCCCAAAGAGCCTACTTGCACCATTTCCTTTCCAAGGCCAAGACCTGATTTTGCCCTGAACTAGTCTTTTGACATAGTCTGAAAAGCCACTATCTTGAACTAGCTTAAAATCACTATGAGAAGTGCATGTGTAAGGAATAGGCTGTCACAGAACTGTCATAGGCTCTGTCACCTGTGTAGATTTTGGGAAGGCTGGCAGTGGCCCACATGCACCACTCTCCTGTTTGAATGTAATACCATTAAGCCTTTCTTAATCTATGTCCCAATTCAGCCCTCCACCTCTGACGAATCCCAGCCACTGTTCATTAGCAGCAGTGGGATCCTCCAAGAGGACTTTTGGGATGGAAAAAAAAAAAAAACCAAACCTAGAAGGCTTGAAACTTACTCACAATGTTGTGAAATCCTGGGGAAAAGGTAACAAGGCTTTTAACAAGCTGGATCCAAGGAGAAAGCAGACTCATAGAAACTACTGATTTTCTTGAATATTGCTGGAGGTTTTAGCAAATCAGGTTGAGAAGGCAAGTAGTGGGATTTTATAGACAGTAAGCTGAAGGATAACTGCATTCCTAGGAAAAGCTACTTTTGAAAACAAAAAAGCAGATTTCACACCAGACTGCAGAAGGGGGGGAGGAATTCTCTAAAGAATTTTTTGACTGAACTTCAATTAATGATTCAGACACACTTCATCATATTCCTGATATTTATCTTAATTATACTTACTTGATATCACACAGTAATTGAAATCAAGAATACAAATTTTGGAAAAGACTGGTAGAAGATACAGACTAACCTTTATGAAGCTCTCTAGGTGTGTTAGGTGAAATAAAGAAATTGGCTAGAAATAAAATGTTTGAGAGAGAAGATGCAACTACAGTAAGTAGACTGTCCTCCAAAAGAGGAGCTTGGAAAGCTGGAAGACTTTTCCAAAGAGAGTCTAGAGCAAAAACAGGGAGTATGCACAGCTGCTAACGATGTCCAGCACCTGAAAAATCCTGTGACAGCTGCAGAAAGGTGTAAACATTTTGCAAGAATTTGTTGTCAAGAGAAAAAGAAGCAAAATAAATAGTATCTCTTTATCAGTATATCTTTAGTAGCAGAATAAAACTGGCTGTGAACCCTGTGGAATACCAAGTAACTGCCCAGGGATTCCTCATCCCAGAAGCATTCCTCTAGTCATGAGAAAGATGCTCAAAGCACAGTGCAAACACCCTTTTACACTAGAAGTAATTAGTAAGAACAGAAGATCCTATTAGCTATGGTATGTAAGAAAAGAGGATGACATATTCTGACTGTGGTGCTTGGGGGTTATCAAATATATGCCATTTCTTTTGAGATACTCTTTGTGGTAGAAGCAAAGCAGAAACTTCACAATATCCATAGGAAAGGAGAAATAAATGGGCGTGCCTCCCAAAATACAATGACTGAGGGTTTTTCCCCCAGATATTACTCTATGATTCAATAATAAGGGGTAAACAGGGAAATAAAGATTGATGAGGCGTCTGATAAGATGAATGCTTTCAAAAGTATTTGACGATTGTATTTGAAAATGATAGGTTTTATAACCTAAGTAATTTTCTTAGATTATCCAGTCTCAGAAATAATGAGGAATACATTTGCAGCAATCACAGCAGACGATGAGACGTTGCAGAAACTCATTAAGGTCATCCCAGTAAGGCAGCCAGGGTACACACTGAGCCCCTTATTACTAGTTCAATTCAGAGATACATATCATTGATGACTTACTACTTAAGGTAATAAAATTATGTCAGCACAAGTATTATAGCAGGCTTCATAAAAATACTTGGAGGTCATATGGTATAACAAACTGTAAAAGAAAAGTCTGTAGAGAAAGAAAAAAATGTAAAAAGTACAAAACCTGTAAAAATGAGTAAAGTGGATGAATGCAGTTCTGGACATGCAGAAGCCGAAGTCTAAAGTAAGTACATCCTGGCAAAGATGATGTTATAATATTGTGTCATTAGCCTGGAATTACATTAACAGAGACTCTAATAACAAATCATGTCACAGCACACCATAATCTATATTTGTCAAACCTAAAATACTAAAATTGATGTGTTACTAATAGTTCATTGTGAGTGGTCAGGATTTTCAACAAATAGTGGGGGATTAAAGAGTTAAATGAGAAACACACAATACCAGATATTATCCACAGAACTGTTTACTGGAAAGTGTGATAAAAGAGCAAACAGATTTTCCAAAGTTTAGCCTTCGACAAAGGATCCAAGCTTGGCTCTGTTGAACTTCAGAACCGTCACTTAAAATATAGACAATCCCCAGGAGAGCTGTTAATTAACATAAAATAGTAGCCAGAAATCTTTCTTTAACCAAGACAGCAAAAAGCATAATTGACCCCAATTAATTAAAAACATCATAAAAATGCAAAGAAAAGTAAAATGTCTGGGGTTCCAGGATGCTAAAGCCTCAAGACTATATTTACATGCACAGTAGCATCTGGTAGGCTCAAAGGGCTATCGTTACTGAGGAAACTGCTCATATCCCTGTGAAACATAAGCTTTTGAACGACAATCTTTCAGGAAAAAGCTGCCTTTTCCCCTTTTTTTAATCTTTAGTGGGAGATACAGAGGAACATGTAGCAGCAAAGTAAACATAAAGGGTAACAAGTGTAGAAACCTGTTTCTACCAGCTCTGACATGGAAAAAAGGAGTCAGCAGCTGCAGCAAGCAGGAGGGAGAAAGAAGTGCCTCTTAGGGATCTGCTTCATCAAACACACTCTTGAAAGCGTTCCTAAGCACTTTCAAGATGGTTAATATTAAAAGTGCTTGTAATATAAAAGGTTGTAATATAAAATTGCAAAGTTAAATATTTTTCTGTTCATATCAGATAGGTTCACCATCGTTAAGAGCGAGCAAGGACTAAGTCCAAAGGACCACAGTGCCATAAGATAATCCAGGTGAGGAGGGAGCTCGGGAGGTGCCTGGTGCAAGGCACTGCTCCTGGCAGGGTCAGCCATGGGGTCAGAGCAGGCTGCTCAGGGAGGGAGGGAGCCTGAACAGCCCCCGGGCAGCCTGTGCCACGCTCGCCTGTCCTCCTGGGGAAAGGTTTCCTTACAGCTGGTCCCAAGCCTCACCTGCCCCCGACCTGTCCACTCTGCCCCTCTGAAAGAGCCCAGCTCCCTGACAGCCCCTCGTAGGCACTGCGGCTGCTGTTTGTTGTCCCCCCTTGTCCAGGCTGAACCAGCTCTGGTGCTCCAGCCTCTGTGCACAGTGCTGGAGCAGGCTGGGAACCTGACGGCATGCCCTCCGTAAGTCCCATCCACGGGGTCTCTCCCATCTGCTGTAGTGTGCTCAATCACATTTGACCTGTGAGTCCGGCTACGGGTCTGCTTCCTTAGGAATCTTGAAACATCCTCATATTTCCCGTGTAAACACTGAAAGTTTTGTGGAAAAAAGAAAATCCAAAGGATAAAAGTAATACAGAAAGCTGTATTTTTTTCATACTATTAATTCTGTGCATATATAGACTTGTATTTGAGGACTTGGAAGCACCTTACTGAACGGGCCTAAAATAATCACACCCTATAATTTCCTGTGACAAGCATGATCTGGAGTATAGAGGAATTCAAAGTCCCATGCTACAACCCTGCAGCCCACACAGCAAAGAACTCCTGTGAGATAATAGGAAAAGATGCCTCAGTGTTCTTCCACTGAGATCAGTAAGAAAAATCAGCATGCACTTCAGTGAAGAGTGGGAAATAGGCTGGAAGGAATCAACCTCCTGCATGTTCAAGGCCAGCTAAGGTGACATGCGCATGGAAAAAAAAATCACAAAAGCAACAGCACTGTGTCTACACAATGCTGAAAGAAAAGCTACTTAACAGCCAAACATCACAAATATTTCAATTAGTGCGGCTTGTGGCTGCACAGTATTATGCAAAGCTGCACATTTTACAGTCTTCTGTAGTTTGAGCTGCACCTGACACTGATTTTGCTGTCGTGTATGCGTGTGATCACATGCAGCAAAGGTCTTTGTTATGGTGCTGCCACCTGAAGCTATGAAACAGAGGAAGGGAAAACAGTGGTAATACGTCAATTTTGTGTGCCCTTCTCAGCTCTAAAATTAATAAACCAGCTTCTATGTTAAAAAAGTCTGTTCTGATATGCACAAAGGTGACAAATTCATAGATATCTTGAAAAGGGTTTATCTTCAGATTGCCTCGGTTTGCACACAGCTTGTTTACTAGAGGGCATCAGAAATTTTGTTGGTGTGATGTGTCCACTGCAAAGTCAGAAAGGTGTACGAATGAGTATGTTAAGTTATTGGGAACATGCATTTACACCACCTGCAGGTGCTCAGCGTGTGCACTACACCAAATAAACTCCTTCACGTAGAGGTAGAGGAGTGTAGGCAGTCCAGCTAACTGTAAAATAATCTAGTTTGCATCAATCTGTACGTCACCCGATTTGTCCCGTGCCCACAGCCCATTTGTAAGGCGACTGAAAGCAGCAACAAAGGGAGCTGCGTATGAGCCTGAACAGATGTGGCAGGCAGGTTTATGCTGCTGAGTGCTGCTGCATGGGGCCTGTCAGCAAAGCACTGGAAGGTATGTTTAAAAAAACTTACACCTTAATAATGGCACCTGTGAATAAATTTAGTGTCCCAGCCATCTTAGGCCAAAAGCTCACATATTTCACTTAACAGCAGTAAGGGAAGAGAAGGGGCACACTTCTCTCTTTACTCAGTTAATTTATTCCTGTCCACTGTGCCTTGCAATAGTCTCCTACTTGGGCTATTGCCAAATATTTGTGATAGACGGGCAACAAATACCATCTTTAGAGGGCACTAGTGAGCTTCTCACCCCGCTCCATTGGTGAGCTCAAAGGCATATTGCCTGATAAGGTGTTTCACCGATATTTATATACTTCAATATTCGTCGACTTCGCACCCCAAGTCAGATCATCTGATTTACATAAAAGAGGATCACATTCTTATTCTGTATATATTTAGTATCTATGAAAGACATGGAAAAATTCCCAGGTCCGTCTCTCAGTCCCTTCTTCTAATCAGTAAATGAAATCCACGCTTGAGTGAAAATTAGATCACTTGCCTTAGGAAGGAATGAAATTATTTGTAGACATTTTTCTCATTAGATTTCCCCAAAATTGATAAAATTAGTAGCTGATACATTTAGTGCATGATTTGCATTGTGCTTTAATTTCATTGCATTTAATTGCATTGTGCTGTCATCTGACCAGTGGACATTATACAATTGTGCAGCAAATCTGCTAATTTTTCCTTCTTTTATGAAACTTTATATTTCTTCCAATTAAATTATTTTATTTAGTATAATATTATGCAAAGTGGACTTATAACCATTACTATTTCCTAAACCTAAAATGCATGTGTGTTCTTTATGCAATGTATCTTCATAAAAAAGAATGCAATGATAGCATTTAAGTTGGAACCCCATAAATTCAAAGCTTTCATAACTAAAACCAGTTTAGAATCAACGTGTAAGTTACAAAATATGAATATGAACACTTCATTTTTTTCCCCCACAAATATCTGTATCCTTTGGTAAAATGGGTACATTGCATTGTTAAAGAGTTCTGGGGGGAGGGTTAATTTTTTTTTTTAGCCCTCTTTTGCTTACAGTTTTGTAAGTAACTGAAGATGACAGTTGTAAAACTATACAATCAGTATTGAAACCGAGATACAATACTTCACTGGCACTTTCCTGGGGACAGTTATTTTTAATCACATGTGTATCAACCATTCAATGGAAAATTACAGTTGTGACAGTAAATTTCATCTAGCTATGATCAAAACCAAATCAGTGATTTTAATGGTTTTGATATATCATCTCATATTTTCTGTTGCTTATTATATAGCACATTAAAATAATGAAATATTGATTTGTCAGATAGTCATTTGGTGTTAATGCAAAAACTGTAGTGCTACATCTAGCAAAAAAGTCCACTTTATATGAGACAGTACTTCTTGTGTAATATGAAAACAGTGTGAATTCTTAGAACGGTAAAAATCTGGTAAACCACAGGATGATGAGCTTTTGGTTGCACCATCTAGCAATGAAATAATATCTCCTCATATTTCAACTAATGATCGCTGATTGCTATGCATTCTGAAAACATACCAAGTAGCATGCATTAGTCATGACTCAGTCTCTTTCTCGCACATAAAAACACACACATGTGGATGCACACATATGCACGCACATACTCCCAAAAAGGTAAGCAGGACTGTTTAATGCTTACGTGGAAAACAGGAGCAGGAAACAATTTCCCAGATTGAACTTCCAGTTTTAGACTTTCAGTGCTGATTATTTATTTTTTTATTTTAGTTATTTTCCTCTCTGGATTGGTATATTTAAACACAGAACCTAATTATAGGTTATATCTGATTACTATCAATCTTATTTCTCTCTCCTCCTGAGGTGAGTCTGGGTCTTTCTATTTTTGTTTAAGAAGAAGAGAGAGTAACCTGTAAAAGCAAACACAGAATGCATATCAGGTTTCTCTTTTGCCTTGTGACTGTATTTGCTACCTGTTACTTTGCAAAGCCCACCAGAAAAAATAAAGATAATATACTTGATATAAATATCAAACAAAAATTCCTTATAGACATTGGTATTAACAAAGCACTTGTATTAGGTTTGCGTGGCAAGGTTTTGGGGGTGAGGGGCTACAGGGGTGGCTTCTGTGAGAACCTGCTAGAAGCTTCCCCTATGTCCGATAGAGCCAATGCCAGCCGGCTCCAAGATGGACCCGTCACTGGCAAAGGCTGAGCCCGTCAGCAACAGCGGTAGCACCTCTGGGATAACATATTAAAGAAGGGGGAAAAAAAACCAAAACAACTGGACTGCAGCCAGCGTGCGGCGTGAGAATGTGTGAGAGGAGCAGCCCTGCAGACACCAAGGTCAGTGCAGAAGGAGGGGGAGGAGGTGCTCCAGGCACTGGAGCAAAGATTCCCCTGCAGCCTGTGGTGAAGACCATGGTGAGGCAGGCTGTCGCCCTGCAGCCCGTGGAGGTTAACGGTGGAGCAGATACCACCTGCAGCCCATGGAGGACCCCACGCTAGAGCATGTGGATACCCAAAGGATGATGCTGTGACCCCGTGGGAAGTCTGTGCTGGAGCAGGCTCCTGACAGGACCTGTGGACCCACGGAGAGAGGAGCCCATGCTGGAGCAGGTTTTCTGGCAGGGCTTGTGACCCCATGGTGGACCCACGCTGGAGCAGTCTGCTCCTGGAGGACTGCACCCTGTGGAATGGACTCACGCTGGACCAGTTCATGAAGGACTGCAGCCTGTGGGAAGGACCCACATTGGAGAAGTTTGTGGAGGACTGTCTCCCGTGGGAGGGACCCCACGCTGGAGCAGAAGAGCGTGAGGAGTCCTCCCGCTGAGGAGGAAGGAGCGGCAGAGACAATGTATGATGAACTGACCACAACTCCCACTCCCTGTCCGCCTGCGATGATCTAGGGAGGAGGGAGACAAAATCGGGAGTGCAGTTGAGCCCAGGAAGAAGGGACGGGTGGGGGGAAGGTGTTTTAAGGTTTGGTTTTATTTCTCATTACCCTACTCTGATTTGATTGGTAATAAATTAAACTAATTTCCCTGAATTGAGTCTGGTTTGCCTGTGATGGTAATTGGTGAGTGATCTCCCTGTCCTTATCTCGACCCACGAGCCTTTCATTACATTTTTTCTCCCCTGTCCAGTTGAGGAGGGGAGTGATAGAGCAGCTTTGGTGGGCACCTGGCATCCAGCCAGGGTGAACCCACCACAGCACTACACTTTATCAGTGCCACTGAATCACAGTGGCCTTTGCGATGGAAGTTCAGCCATTAACATACGGATTAGGACACTGGAATTGCAGAAGAGAGATTTATTTCTCTTCCTCCAAAATGTGTTTAAGGGCCTCATCTCTACAATACAGCTGTCTACCCCAACCCGTTACAATTTTTTACATGTGAGCTAACTGTATGTATTAAATAAAGCTTTGCACAGCTGTTTTTTATTTGCCCTGTTGGCATTTTAATATCTGTATGGCTCAAGCAGATTTTGTGCTTTTAAATCATTGCCTGAAAACCTGACCAAGTAACCTGCTTACAAAAAAATATACCTAATGTGGAAAAAAAGACTGAAACAGCCTTGCCTGGATCTGAGTCCGTATATACAGAGTGATTTAGCGTATCAAAGCAGAGCAGGACACCTGCTTCTTGATGGCTGTTGTTATTTCATTTTTCTCTTTCTCTTAGGTTTGATTCCTTCTCAGGTGCGTGCTTCTGGTACAACAGGATCCCTTCTGTTCACATATGCATGGAAAACATCTTATTACTTGCTCTGCAGGGGTAGAACAACATCATGGAAAATGCACCTTACAGGTTTTATACATGCCCTGCATCTCACAGTATTTCTCCATTGCCCAGCCAAGTCCTACAGGACTATTGCAATACAAGCAATAAACAGTAATAACCAAGGCCTAGGCAAATAAAATATGACCAGCCTCCATCCGTATATGCCAGGAAAACCTTCCCTGCTGTCATTCCCGCATAAGCTGCCACACAGTCAGCTGCCTCCGCCTCTGGCACCTGCCCCAGTAAACGTGACAGCATATTTTCCCCCTTTCAGTGATGCTGCTGCCGGCTCCACCAAACAGCTATCCATGTGTGATTATCAGCAACATCAGATAGCCCTTTATCTTATCAAAACACCTGAGATAATTCTCTGCCATAGTTATCCTGTGTAGTCCCTTTTCTCCCCTACCCATTACATTAAATGCACTTTTGCAATTCTACCTGCTAACGGGAGCTAGGACAGATGAGGAAATCATGACGTTGCCTGTGCCAACTCTTATCTGTGAAATCAAGTGTTTTATACAGCAAAAATATTTCCTGATGAGTCACTGCAATGAAATATTAAATTCATGTACAAACAAAGTTATACTACAAGAAGAATCAAACTTTAAATGGAAAAATATATGATATTTCTTACTGCTGCTCTGTTACACATGGCTTCTGCAATCAGACTTTCATTCTAGCACTTTGGGGTGTTGAGCACCCTTAACTTTCATTAGAAACTGGTTGAATATGACAGGATTAAGGCCTAAATGCTTTAAAAAGATCCTGGTACCATTCAGTTGCTCAGACAGGGATTAAAACTACTGCAGGCAGTAGCAAAGTGGTAAATATTGACTCAGCAGTAAATAAAATCAGTCCATTGAGGTGGAGTGTACAATATGTGGTGGAGGAAGAGTCACGAGAAAGCATTATCGCTCTTGGGCAGATTAAACAGTTTACATCACAAAACCACATGCTGTTTCAGGAAAGTCACAGTGACACTTTACACTCACAGCAAAATTTAAACAAGAAAATTGTGTGTTCTTTTTTAAAAAAATCTAGTCAATAAGTTATTTTCTTTAGTTGCAAAACAGATGAAGTCTGGTACTGATGGACAACCCACAACCCTTTAATATGTCTTAAAATGTGCATGTGTAAATTTTAGATCCTGTCAACAACTATGTTAAAAAATCTCATAATTTTTTACTTATAAAATGGAGGATCTGTCAATACCCTTCTCTCCTATAAAAACACGAGCAGTTTATTACCAGTTAAAGAAAAACAGACGACATATAGGTGATCAAGTGATGAGAAAGACGGCAAGTTCAACAGCTCTTTCCAAGCCTCGTCAAGTGTGGTTAGTTCCACTCAAAATCAGTAACTGCAATGCCATTTTCTACTCAGCATATACCAGTCAACTGTGAAGCCACCACCAGGCTGAAATGCTAGTGTTTTATTAGTCTGAGGTCCTTTGTTTTTTATGTTTCTACAGAGCTATGAATTTGCCATCAAGTGGTGGAAGGAATTTGCAATAATACAAAGATGAGCTCTCCTTGATTTCGTTGCTCTTGCTTTCTCTTCTCTACTTCGGGGGATAAAAACAATATAAAGAAGGTAATATTAATATTGAAAAAGCAAGTATGCCTAATGGGCTAGGCACCCTGCATATGTGTATATGAATGCCTGAGCAGAGGAATATGGCTCCGCTACTGAAATATAGCAAGCAGAAAGAGAAACAAGTCGTGAGCTTTCACTTCATACCACTAAAACTGCTGGCAAAAGAACAAAAAAATGAGACTACCTCATGAAGCGGCTGTGAGATAAGAGAGTGTATATGCATTTGAAGGGAAAATGGTTTATACTTGAGTTACACTGCAACAGGAGCGAACAACAGGCTGGTGTGTTTTGTATTTTTCTTTCCCAATATTTGAATGGCCATCTGCTTAAATCTGCATATAGGTATGAGTTAATAACCAGTCCCCTGTCACAGGCTCACACCACCCCCCTATGAGGTTAAAACCTAACCATAAAGAACCTTAAAGAGGTAAAAGGCTGAAAAAATACCATAAAATCACTTTTTCTTTTTTTCAGCCTAGCCCTTGAGCATCTTAAGCCATTTTAAAGGCCCAAATATAAATAACCATATACAATACATTTGTGGAGATCTGCTGATACTAAATTTGGAAACATATACATCCAAACACTTGGTACAAACATGAAAGGAACAGCAAAGTGATTGCATTATACCTCAGATAAATTTGTTAGGGATACCTATAAAGGGTGTCACCCTTTTAAATATGATATGGAAAACATATATGAAAGTTCAAAATATACAATGGAATATTCTTTATCAGAATAGACTGGCAGTATGAATAGAATATTCATTACGTGGATGTGGAGTCTGTACATTTATTTACATATAATTTAATATTTCATAGTAAACTAAAAAAAAAATATTTGGTATTATAGTCAACATGAAATCGACAGTATCTCTGAGAAAAGAATAGACTTACTGAATAATTTAGGGTTTATATAAAAAGGAGAAATATATTCTGGTAAACAGTATTGCATAATGCATATTTCAATAGCCTTTCATGTGAATTTCAAGTTACAGACTATACATGAGCAGCCTAATCAGAGTTCAGTGCCAGCAGGTGAGCTGACAGAGGAACTCCTCCAAGGCCAGATGGAGTCTCCCAGGTCTACACAGAGAAATGACCAACTAAAAGGCCATCTTTGTATGGGTGGAGAAAGCCTGGCTCACTCATTTCCAGGATACAGACTATTGCACCGTGGCACAAAAGGTACCCTGTGTACAACGAGACTGATGACATTTGAAAATTGACTGATGCATCTGGAAATTGGCACTGTTTAGCATTTGCAGTAAGACAGGACTCCTACATGCCACGCAAGATCACTCTCAACCACACATCACGGAGTCCACCAGCAGGTATTTTGTACAGTGGCTGCATGCCAGAGCAGCCTGCCTGGCTGTGGTGCAGTCCCATGGCCTGGCAGCAGCCTGCTGGAGAAACGATGGAGCGATCTGTGAGAAGCCTCCCCAGGGCCACCCTGCTGCCCTTGCTCGAGAGATGAAGTCCAGCTCAGCATCCTCAGATGTCCTCAGCTCCTGCTCACACCTCTGCCCTTGCGTGGCCCCAATCCTGCTGATCCCCGGTGGGAAGGAGTGAAACGCACACCGTCTCCACAGACAGGGTCCAAGACTCGAGCTTTCCAAATCATGCTTTAAAACACCACTGTCTGAAGCTCAGGAATAAAGAAACAGAGAACAGGAGGTAGAAGCAAACGGCCTGGCCCAGTCTTCCCACCAAGCTCATTGGGTCTAGATGAACTGGTGAGCACACGCTGAGCTTACTGATACAGGGACCAGTAAATTAGGCAAAGAAAAAAAATCCCAATTTCCAGTTTCTAAATTATTAGTGATCACAGAATATTTTATAAATACACAGGGAAAGAGTGGAGAGTTAACGTATTATGCAGCATCCCTTTCCTTGTTTTCTTCAAAAGTAGCTTTAATCTCAGTCAGGAATGAATGTAAAACTCTGAATATGAATGGAAATTTTAAAAGCTTTTTAATTGTTAACTGTTAATTTGCAAGCCTAAAGGATCTAATAATGGTTGGCTTTTACCTTGGAAACAACTGCTGAAGATACTCTGAGCTAATAAAATGGAAGTATTGCCAAAAGCCAAATAAAAGATGAATTGAATAAATCAAAACATCTTTACTAATCTCTAGTAAGAAAGGATACCAGTCAGCATATATCTCCAAGTAAAAGGTTATATGAGATCACTGAAGTGAAGGAGAATGTACTGCACTGTACACATTAAGAGATGTGACAGCAACACAAGCTGTTACAAAATGTCTTTCACCAAATGCAAACAGTACAAAAAAAGAAGCAAATATCACTCTAACCTGCAGGCTACAGGTATAAAACACAGGGTACTGGAGACATGAACAACGCAAGCTTTCTGCAAAGAAAGGTTTCACAAAGTGGTCTACTGTTTAGGACCATACTACTAAGTGTCAATGTTTATATATTTATGCGTTTCATGTCTTCCCAAGATGCCATGCTGTATCTTGACTTTTTTTACACTGCTAAAAGTCATAAAAGCTCAAGAAGAGAATCAAGTACTTCTTCAATTGATTCCCAGTGTGGGCACAGACGGGGAACTCCAGATCTTGGGGATATCAGTAAGGGTTTTTTCTCTTGACCTCACTAGGTCAGACTTTGCCTCAGGTATTCAGAAACCCAAGAAACCCTGCAGAAAAAACAAGGGCAACAAAGACAATGTTGAAGAGTATATGAGGTGGAACAGTTGTTCCTGGCTGCAGTGCATTGTTTTTGTAAGAAGCAAGTTAAAATACAATACATTCTATATGATAAATGATTTCAGGGGTGTGGGGGGAGAGAATGCTACCTGCCTGTAGCTTATTATTAAGAAATCAGGGAAGAAAACAACATTTTCTAGAACTGTAGACAAACTCTAAACATGCCACTTAAAATGCCAGCTTCTTTCAAAGCTGCCTGTGTATCATTGACATAAGCGAGCTCACTGCTGTTAATGAGTGACTCATGATGTTTATTCTACAGAACGAACACAAAGTATGTCATTGTACTTGTGCAAGTGAAATCATTTACAAATACACATCAATTTTCTACTGCATTACACTGAAGAATATTGTTAATATGGATTTGCTTTGCAGAGGTGCAATTTTGAATTTAGAAGAGACTTGTGGGAATATGATTTAAAATTCTCATTTAGACTTTCCTCAGACATTATTAGGGAAATACAAGCAGGATTTGCTGTTGAAAAATGCACTTGGTATTGCTTTTTGGAGCATTCAAAGGCCTCATTGATTATTGAAAAAGTAACACTATGGTCAATAACCAAAAAGCAATAAATCATTCACTTCCAAGCCCTTCTATGCATGCACAAATGGTGAAATTCTGGCAGACTTTCAAAACAGCCACAGCCACTGTATGTTAAAATATTGGGCAGTGAGAGTCTTTCCTGCCTTCTGCTATTCCGATATTGAGAATATTTTCTATAGTGCCCCTTTAAAAAGCCAAAGGCAAGGACTGAGTGAGCATATTCAGCAGCAGTTGTGACAGACAGGAGTCAGCAGCTTATGAGAAGAATTACAGCTCCTGAAAGACTCAAAGAAAGATTTACTCATGTTAGGGGTCAAAACAACGGAAAGGAGCTTGTGACAGTATTTTGTAATCCTGTAGGGCAAACTCAATGCCTGTTCTGTATTTTAGATACTTCTGAGTGAAAGGTGAAACAAAAAGCTTTTTGGAAAAAACTGTTTACTGAGAAGGTGAGAAGAATATGCAAAATGAACAAAAAGCACAGGAAACACTTCTGTGGTGGTGATTAGATTTCTGAGGTTTTTTTTTTACCTTCCAATAAATGTCAAGTTTTGAAATTCTGAGCAAAACCAACCTCTGTGTTTTTGTCAACAAGACAATGTATAAACATACTTTTAATTATACTGAATAATTTTAAGCTTTTTTTTAAATGCTTGCAGTATGAAATTGCACAGGCCGGAGTTGAAATTTGTTGGCGTCCAACAGTGCATTCACTTTGATATT
Source organism: Balaeniceps rex (assembly GCA_013401315.1). NCBI lineage: Eukaryota > Metazoa > Chordata > Aves > Pelecaniformes > Balaenicipitidae > Balaeniceps > Balaeniceps rex. Next base: position 26,439 of record VYZW01059101.1, on the reverse strand, counting down.
ATAACACAATGTACAGTACATAATTTGTCTGTAGCTGAATGCACACGTATTGCAAGAGAAGTGAGAATGGGCACCAAACTGAAGGACCTGTGCCCCAGTCCCACTGCTGGTGGCTGCCCTTGCCATCCCTCAGGCTGAGAAATGGAAGAGGCACAGCAGCAGTCTCAGGCATCAGCAGTGAGGAGAAAGAGCTCCTGTGCTACGACTCACTGCTGACAGCAAATATGGGAAGGAGAAGGTAGTGCCCCATCCCTGTGCGGACAGGAGCCAGGATATGGATGCATGTACCTGGTATGTCATTAGATAGGCTCTCACTCTATCCACAGAGGAGAGGATAAAAGGTAATGTCCTTTCTGTTATGAAGTAAGCCAAACATATTTATCTGAATAGTCACACAGATCAAATCTAGTTTGGAAGGAAACAAAAAGTTCTGTATTTCCTTACCATATCAGCATGCTAGGGTGTGTCCATAGTAAACATATCATATTGTGTTGTAATGAGATATAGAGTAAAAAGCAGTTATCAGTAAAACTCTTCCTTTCATCCTCTTACTTGGAGTCCTGAGTTTCCCCTTCTTCCTGAATTCTTCACCTTCCTCAGACCAGGGTCTGGGATTGCTGCCTACTATTACCCAGCTATCTTGTCATACTGCAAATCCTACATGCTCTATACTTCTGGAGTGAATAAGGCTTGAAGAACCAATATGGTTCTGCAGGATCTCCGACCTTTTCTGTCCAGCGTATTCCAGAGCAGTGCTCATGGGAAGAAGTGTCAGCTGGCTGCAGCCAAAGCTGGAGTGGTTCACAGTGAACCCAGAAGTAGACAGCCATACTGAAAATCACAGATAAGGGCCTCTTACTGTTTTCAGTCCTAATTCCCTTTCTCGCTTAGAACCCAATGAAAATAATTTTGTTAACTTAAAAAACCACTAAGGTTGCTTTATGAGATTCTACAGCTGGCAGAAGGATAAGATCACTTATCAGTGATCAGCACTCCTGGCAAGGGTCAGATCATTATTCATTGACAGGGTAATTTGAGAAGCCTTTTGATCCCTTCCAAAACAAAAGTGATTGGGGTGAATGCACTTTATAACCAGCATGAGAAAACCATGGGTCTTTGAAGGAAGGTCTATATACACACAGTGCCAAATCTGATGGGTTTTTCTCGCATCAGAAAGCTTTAGAAAATAGGAAGAACCTTTCTTTCATTTGCATGAATTATTGCAGCAACCAGTGTTGTAGTGAGATGCTTTTCAATCTGCTTTTCAAAGGATGCAAGGCTTTTATTTACTAAAATAATGTGTGAGACACCGTGCTCGAAGGGTATGAGGTTGACCTTGCTTACACAAGGATTGGAAAAGTGACACAAGAATAGAGTGCTTTGCCATGTACGGGTACATACTATCACCTTATATATATTGTCGGATGTGGTACACAAAGTTACGCCTATGCATCATGAGATGATTTTGATTTTGTATTATTTCTTGGAACAGCTGGTGGGCAGAAAGAGGCTCTAATATTCGATAGTGGGATAATGTAAGAATGAAAATCAGTGTCGGAGCTGTAATTTACAAGGGAAAACACAAGTAATGCTGAAGTTTCCATGAGAATTGATGGAATACTAAAAACTAGTTATGGTGGAAAGAAATATTAATAAGACATGCTTTCAGCGTAGCAGAGCGAATGGCCATACTTTCTCACAATTGGGAGACACCTCAATCTTTCAGTCCATTACAGGTGAGGAGCTACTTCAATGCTGAGGTGCCCTGGTAGGACTGATCTGAAGATCCTCCTGTCATCCAAATATGCAGGTTATGCTGCCTGTCGCACTTGGGCCTGACTTGACCTTCTCTCATCTTGTTGGCCCAAACCAGCCTCCACTAATCCCACTCTCAAGTTGCTTGTAAAGCAATACCCATCCTAGATGGCTCCATTTTCCCGTTTTCTCATGTTATGAGGAAGGTGAAAATCCCAGTTGCCTACAGCTCATCTGGTGTCCCAGGAAAATGCCATCTGTGTTTCCCAAGTCTCAGGGAACCACGTTTCCCATCGCCAGATGCTGCCTCTTGTAATGGCCTGTGGAAAGGCTGCGGCCAAGTCCCTCTGCTTCTGAAATTATGTGGGATAGAAGGGGGATGCACTGGGGTTATTGACTCTTGTAAAGGTTGCCGACTCCTGCATCCGCTCCAGTGAGGCGGGAGGTGGAGCGGTAGGCTTGATGAGTTTTGAGTCCCCCTCCTTCAGCCCACCCCCTGGGTCAGCCACACCGACCCCCTGCCACCAGGCCGAGGCAGCATTTTCCGAGGCGATTTTAATACGAAAGTTAAATTCGTCATTGAGCTACCACGACCCACAGCCTGCCCCGGTGACCGCCAGCAGCCTACGACGGCGCAGCCGCCCGTGGGCAGGGCAAAGGCGCGCTCCCCCCGCCCCGCCTGCCCTGAGGGGCCGCCCGCACATGCGCGGCCAGAACCCGCCCCCTCGCCCCTCCCTTGCCGTTGCCTGTGGCGGCCGGTGCGCATGCGGGGCGGCTAGAGCCGGCTGGTCGGAGGGGCTGGCCGCCGGGAGCGGGGTCGCGCCGTTGGGGGCGGACGGCGACGGTGACGCCGCCGGAGCGAGCTCCGGCGAGAGCGGGCTCGGAGGCAGGGCGCGGGCAGGCGGCGAG
>VYZW01059101.1:9217-23494 GCA_013401315.1 Balaeniceps rex | reverse complement strand
CTGGAGGTGCGGGCAGGGCCTGGGGCGGACGGGGCGGATGGCGTCTCTGGCTGGGCAGGGGTGGAAGGGGCGCGGGGCGAGTGCGGTGCCCGGCAGAGGCAGGCGCGCACATGCCACCCTTAGGGGGGTTTGGTAGCGGAGGAATATGGTGGCTTTGATAAAAGATTACATAAACGGCAGCCGGTACGTGCGACTTTGCGTGGAAGGGAATTTCAGCACTCGCTTTCAGTCAGGTACGTAATTGAAACCCTTACTGGTCATAGCTGAAGAAGATCTTGAAATACCGTGCCTTAGTATCAAGATTTTAAAACCATTTTTGAACTCCCTGTCAATGTTTATACTTAAGAGTCGAGGAAGAACGCTTGCAGTATTTAGTAAAGGCTAAAGCCTTTTATTAGTATTTGTTTTCTTCCCTTTCACTTTTGTTTTGTAAGCAGACTTCTGCTGTTGTGTTTTTCTTCCCACCCGCTCTCCCAAATGTACCCTTCCTGCCTTCTGTTTCGGGCTGAAGACACAGCAATTTCTCAGTGCACCGCGTTTTAGTATTTTCAACTTCACCTTTTCTGGCCACCCCTAATTACAGCATAGTGTGGCTTTGAGTTTGGTAGGGGAATGGTAGATAGAAATGTAAGAATTAAGAAACTTTTTTTTTTCTGTCCCGTCTGGTGTACGCAGTTAAATTCAGCTGGCTACTTACAGCTTAGCTCCGCAGCAGCAGCGCAGTGCCAGCGCTGGAAAGGTGCGGTACAGTCAGTGTTCAGAGTGAAGCACCCTAGAGCTGCTTCCCAAGAGTTAGGTTGGCTTTGCAAAGTCTGTTATGTACAGCCTTGTCCGGTAATGTGCTTGCTTCTAAAAAAATGAATCCTGTAAATAAGTTCATGTTGGGAGACTTCTTAAACTGCAGCAATTGGGACTTCAAATTCCAACTGTGCCAGACTTTCTGACTTTACGTATCTGGAAATGTTAAAGACCCACCAGTGGTGCGAAACCATTTGGTAAGAGACAAGGAGGCTTGCTTTACAAGGAAATGCTAGTAAGCTTTCAAAGTATGTGCTCCTAAGCTTCCCATTTTGATATCATTCTTTTTCGAGGGAAATAGTTCAAGTTATCAGTGTCACTGAAGTGCTCTCTGCCTGTTATGGCCTAACTTACCAAAAGTGTTAAAGCTTCCCAGTGGATAAGAAGAGTAAGAATCTCTCTTTGGGGAGAAGGGAATGATTGGGAAGTACAATTTTCAGTAACTGTTTTTATAGCCTCTTTTTTACAAGAGCTGTTTTGACATAAATATAGTAGCAGTGTTTCTTATAGACACATTCATCTTGCTTTATTTTGTCCTTTTCCCCAGAAGGTTATTAATGGATTTCTTTTCCTCAGATTTAAAACTGCAAACAGAAATATCCTCGACTGCTTCAGGGTTGTGGGTTTGTTTTTTTTTCTTTTTTTTGTTGCTGTTACTCATTTTATAATGCTATGTTATGTTCACGAGATTGCTCAGAAGATTAAGAAGTGAAAGGTACAAAAGCTAATTTCTGCCTTTTTGGAAAGAAATGGTGGACTTAACCTTTAGAAAATCCAACAAGAAAAATGGACAGTTGTTTTCCCATATCTGAAGTAATGATATAAGCATTAATAAGTATCAATACTGTTGAATGATACCTTAGAAATGGAAAAAAACATGTCTCAGCAAACTTCTATGCTTCCAGCTTTTGTGGCTAGGAATTCACAGGAGCTGGTATTTCAGGGTTATTTGCTGTACAGGTGGGGGGAGTTGCCTTTGTCTGACAAGAGAACTTGGTCTGTAATATCTTGATTTTTTTTTTTTTATACAGTATGGCCCAAAATATTGTTTGATATGCTGCACTAAATATTTAAGGTGAAAAGTTGTAAAATATTACAGTTTTAAGCTAACAATAACAGATTCTTCTCCTAAACTCTGAAAAATTGGAAGCGAAACTTGTAAAAAGTTTCTGTACCCACTGAATTGTATGCACCTTTTTGAATACATGCAGTTCTGTTTTAAAATGGTATTTGGGATACTTGTCCTAATGGTGTGCAGGTGGCAGAGGTTTCTTGTTCTGCCCTTCTTTTTTTAGGATGTGAAGTGTCAAGTGGAGCTTGAGCTTCCTTAGAGAGAATGCTGATAAAGAGGTTTTGGCATGTCTTTTATTTATATATAGAAAAAGGCTCATAAGCATCAAGATATCATAAGAAGCATGCCTGTTGTTTATCTGCTGAGAGTGGGTGGTAATTACATATGGTACACTAAATGAATGAGAACTCGGCCCTCAGAAGTCAGAATTTAACTGTTTACTCTCTGTCTGCTTCTCCTGAAATCTAATTGTTTTCTTTTCCGTGTACCTGTCCACAGTGGACTACATCCTTTGCTTTCTTTTGTTGTTTTGAGATCTGAAAGATTTGCATAAAAAATGCATTTGTTTAATAAGGTCATGGAGTTCATCACATGGGATACTGCTGTACTAGTTACTACTGAAGTTGTATTTAAGTTATTGGGTAACCAGCACTGATACGCCTTTTGTGGTTGGTTGGCTTTGTGCATTTTCGCTTATTCAGTTCTGTTTCTGTAATATTTTTTTCCCAAGTGTCAGAAGAGGGGGAAAAAAAAATCACTATGAGCAATTAGCAACTTTACAAGCACAGGTCCCAAGACAGTGGAAGTCACAAAAGAGCAGTTGTTTGTAGGGGTAAAAATTTGGGAAAGAAAGATAAATTGCATGGTTTATTTCAATGCAACCAGGATCTTTTCTGGACAGATTTCTTCTCTGTATGTGGTTAAAGTCATCCTGGACTTGGGACTTGCTTTGTATGATTGACAAAACTGTGAACTTCAACTGTTAAGTTGAAAAGCACTTGGAAAATGTGGTTTTTGTATAGTTTGGTCAAGACCACACTGAATTTCCAAAGATATTGGGTTGTGATGTAAAGGTTTCCAGCTTTGTAGAATTTTTTTGATAAATAAAAGTAGTTTCTCTGGCTCAATAAAGTTGTTACTTACGTCTAGAAAATACTTAACATTTTCTTTGTATTTAGAACTCCATGTGTATATGCCGTCAAGAAAATTAACTGACTTGTCATAAGAGTCACTCAAGAAGTTACACGGTTTACACCTGCTTCTTGATCGTGATTTAGAAAAGGGAAGGAAACGTTTTTGATACTACTGTTTTTTTTCATGTTCCAGTTAACCTGTTCTGAACTTAAGAAATGAATTGGTTTTTCAACTGAATTAATCTAAAAGAAAAAAAGGGATAAAACCTCTTCACTCTTCAATAAAAAGTGCAGTTTCGGTGAGACTTGATTCTAAGTGCATGGCTAATAAATTTGTCATTTAAAGAAGTATATTAGTTCAGTACTTTTGATAGATTAGAAAGGTTTTTTTTTTCAAGGGTGATGAAAGAGTATTTCTTAAGTTCAGTTAATCCTATTAATGAATTTTTTTTTTTAAATACGATATATAAATGTAATACTTAGTTGTGTAAGTTTTGATACAATAATGGGGGTGAGGAGAGACCATGCTAAAAAACCTAGTGCAAATTTATATCTGCATGGGTGAGATTTTTTTTAATGGAGTAATACAGTGAGGTATGATGTGGTTCATGGTGACTGTGCTTTTTGATTTTGACCATTCTGTGCAAAGGAGAAAAATACAGAGGTTATTGCAGTATCACCCACTTAATAGATTTATTTGCCTTTAATTTTTATGTTTTCATAACAATGACCTTTGTTGTAAATTTGTCTTAGAAGAGGAACCGATGAGGAGGGGGAAAAAATCAGAGAAGTGAGACACAAGGAAATACTCCTCTCCCACCTGTGCCTATTTGTGTTGCATATAAGCAGTATTTAGCCCTTGCAGACTGAGAATGTATTCTGTTTACATGCTCAATCCAGCAGAAGAAACAGGTAACTGATGTAATTAACAAAGATGAGTTTTTCTATTTTTTTGGTAATGTTTTTTGTTCCTAGTCTACAATGCTTTTCCTTGGAATATCTTTTTTTTTTTTTTTAAACTGGGAAATGAATCTTCCCTAAGATATAAATGGTTGTAAAGGTTGTGAAAATACCTATTGTAAACTTGCACTTTCAAACACGTGATAGAAATATTATTCAGCTATTATAGAATTCTGGTAAAATCTTTTCAATCGGTCAATGTGATTGTGAGCCCTGGCATCCTGACCTTTGGGACTTGCTTAATTTCATTTGCAAGGGACATAAGAACCCTTGAGACCCATCAGTGATAAAAATGGTCTTGATATGGCTTGAGAATTATGTCCGATACAGTAACTGAATCAGTTGCAAAACAAAAGCGGCAAAAGATAGTGTGGGTTGTTGAACTGGTAAGCTTCCAGTATAGCTACAGCAGGGGGAGAACATTTCCAAATAAGTTCCTGTGAACTGCTAGATGCAGTCCCTTGGTCTGCTTTGGCTAGGTGGTTCTGTATGACCTTGGGCCTGGCACAGAGTTCTGCATTATCTTTCTAGTTTGTATGTTCAGCCCGTATATGTTTGCATGTGTTTTTATATATATATTACTTTATAAATGTGTGCACACACATACTGCTGCATTCACGTGTGGATATAGCTGGCAATTTATGTGCCCTTCATGTAAGAGGTGTAGGTTAAATGAAGTTTGTGCAAGTTGTGCAGGATAATGTGTCGGTCCTCACATAGCTGTAGCAGAAACTGTAGCAAAAACTTTGTATGTCAGTACATAGAAGAAGTATATAAAGCGGGTCGAGTATAAGGGAAGTAATTGGTATGTAAGAGGTCAAGTCACCTGCTCATTTGCTTTTCTTCTGTTGAGAGTGGAGTCTGATTTGCCAGTACCATTCTGTGTTTTTGAGTTGTGTGTATCAGGCTTTCGCTTTAGAAAGAAATTAGAATAGTTCATATAATTGTCTATACTATTTCTGTTAAAACCAACATGCATTTAAAGCACTGTTATTATCAAAATATCTGTTAATCTTCTCCAAAGAAATATGATTTTAGAAATAAGAGCTGACATCTGGTTAAAAGAATGGGTAGAAATTGTGTGAAAACCCAGTACTGCATGCAAAATCACATTTATTTTCACAGGCCTGAAACATCTTTCACTTCCTAATTTCAGGCTTGTTTCGCTGTTTTGACAGCTAGTGAAATCCATGTACATGCAGCTTGAACTAGTTCTATTTTGTTTATTTGTGTAACAGAAGAACAAAGCATTGTTTAATAAACATACCAAGAACACGATAATGTCAACATTATCTGCTTGTCCCATGATGCTAAGACAACTTTCTTGTAAATATTCTAGGACGTTCTTAAGGTGAAAGGCTTTTATGGCTTGCCAAAATCAGATGTAGAGGCTCTGCTTGCTTTAAAAGGCATCTTGGATTTTTATTATTATTTAAAAAAAAAAAAAAATTTAGGAGTTCTTTCCTAGTTGAACTGTATGGCAGTATTTTGTGCTCCCCCCTCCTGCCTCTCCCCTTTCCCCCCCCAACGGCCAGGTAATGTAGGCAAGAGTATAGATATGAGAAATGCTTATACTCTGAAATTGCTTCTTGCCCTACACATAATAGAACACTTGAATTACCTTTTTTCTTAGTTTCCATAGCTTATAAAAATGCAATCTCAGTAACTTCTGTCACAATGAAAATGAGTGACATGTGAACTATTGTGGACAAATCTTGCAGTAAAAAGTAGATAAATTTGACTGGTAGGCACAAGTCATTTTTGTTATATCTGAGAGACTCTTAGGGTATAGAAAGTATCCCTTACTCCTGAATACTGACTTCCATTAAACCATGCTGAAATAGCTCATATAATTTTTTGAGGTGAAAAAAATGTAAGTGTAAAATTAGTCCAGCAGTTAGTTTTGTGCTCATGTTTTAGAGAAATGTCCTTATAGGATACTACTGCTTAGAAACCTCATTCATAACTGGAGTCTGGGTTCCGGTGAGTGTATATGAGGATGTGACTTCTCTGCGCAGAGACAGTCTAATGTACAAGTTGCAGTGGGGACAGCAAAGAACCAAAAGAAGTACACCTTAGGAGGAGGGGAACACTCAAGCTTCCCTTCCAAAGTGTCTGGTCAGTGTGAGGTGTGATGGGATTGGGATGGTAGGCAACAGTAGAAAAGGGAGCCTGTTGCAGTTTCATTTGCCAGACAGCTTAGTTACCTTCTAGTCAGAGACTTTTTTTCTTTGAAACACATAGCTTGCTTCCCCTCTGCATCCCTTGCCTTTTGTCTTTGAAATTGTGGTTCTCCTGCAGGCGAACATTGACTGAACGTCAAAAATAACCTCCAAGTCGTCATCCTTCTGCTTGGCTGTAGTTATATTTGGAAGCTCTTTGAAAATGCCTTTTTTTTTTTTTCCTTCCTACCTCTTTGGGGACAGATCAGCTCTACAGGCTTATGAGCTAGTCAGTGGTTCTGCAGCTTATTGGTGATTGGGAAGTCAGTGGGACGAAGTATGATCTAATCCATCTGAATAGACTGATGTCAGAAGTGATTCTTTTTTTTCCCCGAATGTCAGTTTTCTTCAGGTAATGTGGGGAGTTATCAGAATATAAGGATGGAATCCTTCTTCCAAGGATAAGATTTTAAAAGGGCACTTGTACTGCGTTTGCATGGCAAGGTTTTGGTAGCAGGGGGGCTACAGGGGTGGCTTCTGTGAGAATCTGCTAGAAGCTTCCCCTATGTCCGATAGAGCCAATGCCGGCCGGCTCCAAGAGGGACCCACTGCTGGCCAAGGCTGAGCCCATCAGCAACAGTGGTAGCGCCTCTAGGATAACATATTTAAGAAGGGGGGGGAAACAACAAAACTGGACTGCAGCCAGAGTGAGGAGTGAGAATGTGTGAGAGGAGCAGCCCTGCAGACACCAAGGTCAGTGCAGAAGGAGGGGGAGGAGGTGCTCCAGGCACTGGAGCAAAGATTCCCCTGCAGCCTGTGGTGAAGACCATGGTGAGGCAGGCTGTCGCCCCTGCAGCCCATGGAGGTTAATGGTGGAGCAGATACCCACCTGCAGCCCATGGAGGACCCCACGCTAGAGCATGTGGATACCCAAAGGATGATGCTGTGACCCCGTGGGAAGTCTGTGCTGGAGCAGGCTCCTGGCAGGACCTGTGGACCCACGGAGAGAGGAGCCCATGCTGGAGCAGGTTTTCTGGCAGGGCTTGTGACCCCATGGTGGACCCACGCTGGAGCAGTCTGCTCCTGGAGGACTGCACCCTGTGGAATGGACTCACGCTGGACCAGTTCATGAAGGACTGCAGCCCGTGGGAAGGACCCACGTTGGAGCAGTTCATGGAGTACTGTCCCCTGTGGGAGGGACTCCACGCTGGAGCAGGAGAAGAGTGTGAGGAGTCCTCCCCTTGAGGAGGAAGGAGTGGCAGAGGCAACGCGTCATGAACTGACCACAACCCCCATTCCCCGTCCACCTGCACTGCTCTAGAGGGGGGAGGTAGAGAAAATTGGGAGTGCAGTTGAGCCCGGGAAGAAGGGAGGGGTGCAGGGAAGGTGTTTTTAAGGTTTGGTTTTATTTCTCATTATCCTGCTCTGATTTGATTGGTAATAAATTAAACTAATTTCCCTGAATTCAGTCTGTTTTGCCTGTGATGGTAATTGGTGAGTGGTCTGCCTGTCCTTATCTTGACCCACAAGCCTTTCATTATATTTTCTTTCCCCTGTCTGGTTGAGGAGGGGGAGTGATAGAGCGGTTTTGGTGGGCACCTGGCATCCAGCTAGGGTCAAACCACCACAGCACTCCTCTCGCCCCACCCTAGTCTAGATTCTTACAAGTGCACTTATAATTAATTGTTAGAACTGAGAACCCCTAGGATGAGAAGATATTCCCTAACTTTTCTTCAGAAAGTTCATCCCTGATTTGATGAACTTTTTTTTTAAACACATAGCATACAAAGTTGGGCAAGAAAAGAATATTAAACATAATAGTCATGTTTAAACATAGCAAAAGGGAGCAATAGCTGTAGCTCTTGGACAAGAATTTATATTCATAAAGGGGACATTTTCAGGAAACGGCGTGTCTAGGATGTTTGTATACCTCTTTGAGCTACTGCTGTCCAGCATAGTCCAGGTTAGCAGGAGACAGCCTGAGTTCTGATACTATTTTAAATCCTTGTTCCTGATACATGGATGAATATAACAGTTCCTAAAGACTCCAGTGTGTAGTGTTTCATTGTTAGAGTTCTTCCAGTGCAAAATGCCGAGTGTACTCAGGATTTTTTTAATATGTTAAAACTGGTCAGGTTCTTGATCCCATTAAAATGGTAAGTTTGTGAACTTCAGGATTGGTGCTAATGGTATGCGTTACTATATATGCTAGTTCTTGCTCACCATGGTGGAAATATTGTAGTGTTGTGATGCTATGAGATCTCAGGCTTGCCTGTGAAACGAGAAATGGAGAGAACCATATGGGAGAAATCTAGTAAGTCTATAAAGTGCTGATGAGGCCTAGAGGAACATACAGAAGAGCAGGTGGGCTTCATAAAGTCTTTGGCACTTCAGTCTTTTAAAGACCTTTTTAATAAAGCCATGTTATCTGTTTAAAGTGAAGCACTTTTTTTTTTTCTTAAAATTACCTCTGTACGGAACACTAACAAAGTAGCTTTGGGAAAAATTGTATATGTGGTACTTCTAACTAACCTGTGCCTGGTGGAGTAAAAACTTAATCAATGAGTCACGAGGTGAGATGTTTTTTAACTAACAAAAACAAATTTTCTGTGAGGAACAGGTCCAGAGTTCATGTCACTGCGATATCAAAATAATCACTTCAATGTTTGAACAAAAAATAGTACTTAATCTCCTCTTTTGGAATGAGTTTTAAATTAGACTGCTTTGGAGCCTACTGTTCAATGTGCCAATTTGTAATAAATGCTGCTCTTTTGACAGGAGGAATTACACTGCTTGCACCTCTTCTTGTAGCTGAAGAGGGGACAGTACAGGAAGAGGCTCAAAAACCTGACCGATAATAAATGATCATAAATAAATATATGGCTATATGTAGTCTGCAGAACCATTCTAGACAGCATTTTCAATTATCAGGTTATTTTAAGGGTGGTTTGTGGTCTGTTGGTTGGAAAGTAATAACTGAATATTGGCTGAGAATGGTGATCACAGTTTTCTGGGCAAGATGGTTTTGTGAAATATCACTGAAGCCTTTGTGGGGAAAATTGTCTTTGGACTGAAATCTCTGTATTTTTTATTTATTTATTTTGATGTATGTAATGGTATGATAGTCTAGGTCAGGCTTGGCTAAAAGTACTCTTTCAAGTGAAACACCTGAAAACATGATAATCAGATTTCACATTTTTAAGTCTAGCATTCAGTTTTTCTGCTTTTTTTTTCAAGTCAAAAGTGTTTTTAGTTAATATACTAGAAATTAGTAGGGTTGGTTGTATGGCAAGATCATTTATGTGAGTATATGGAAATCTTCCATTTGCAGTTTTTGTGAGCCTGTTCTGCTCTTGAATCTTTTGGCCAACTAAAACTGCATTTTTGGCCATTTTATCGTTCTCTTGCTCTCTAACAGAATAATATTTTTTGTGCTCTTAATTTTGTTGCTGGCTTCCTGGCTCTGACTTTTTAATGGATGTGCATTCCTTGTTCTAGGACTTTCATCCTTGAATGCTATATTCGTATTCTTATTGGATGATTCTGCTCACTATTATTTCCACAAGTTTCTCCAGTGTTTAATCTTTCTCTCCATTTTAATCTCTGCTCAGTTTCTAACAAAACTTGCATAAAGACAGGAAGAAATTTTGACTCAGACATTGCCGTACTCAACCAGCTGGCTCTGTGAATGTGTTAGATATATCAGATTCCTTAGTGACAATATACATTTAAGAGAAAATAAAATTAATCCATGGAACGCAAGTAACAGGAGACTCAAGTCTGCAAGCACAGCTTTGCTTTTCTGTAACTAAGCTTCATTCTGTTACCCTTTTGAATTCTTCCTTTACTAAATTCCTTACTAAATGCTTTGTACCACTTTAGCTCCTTCAGTTCTATTCCCCCTTTTCAAAAAATTATTTTTAAATGCTTCTGTCTCCAGTCTAAGAAATATATTACGGTTTCCTAGTTTGCATGAGCTTTGCTCTTCGTGCTTTTTCTTTTCTCTTAGATGTTTTCATAACTCCATCTTTTGCCTCTTCTGCCTTGAACCACTGTTTGCTTGTTATGCAAGTGTTGTGATGCACTTCTAAGCATGAAGGAGGTGTAATTTGTCCCTTCTGATGCTTGATTTTAAATGTAGACATCTGTCTGATCTCTGCAAATGCCTCTGTACTTCTGTCTATAGTTTTCTACATGGACAGGATATGTGGACTATGCTGTTTCATACTTTACCAATACACTGTAAATAGCTAAAGCTTTACTTAATTCTTGTTTCTTTTTTCATTTTTAGGCATATGCCTCAGGATGTGATATTGTGGTATTGGGGACTGACTTTGAAAGATTACAGATAATCCCTGGAGCAAAACATGGAAACATTCAGGTGGGATGTGTGGACTGTTCAATGCAACAGGGGAAGGTATGTAGAGCAGTGTTTTTAATAATGTTCTAGCAATGTCATGTTAAGCACATTGTCAAGAGTGTGGATACTTGCAAGTTAAAGCAAATACAGAAGAGCGAATAGTAAAATGGCTGATTGCTTCATGCCTTTCTTTGTGGTAAACAGCACAGTGAAAGTGAAATAGTAGCCATAGATATGAGATTGCAGAAGATATGTAGGGCTGCACAGGGAGATACAGATACGCACAGGGCTGCATAGAGGAGATAGCAAGAATTTGACTAAAAGATAAGTAAGGTGGAAGCAAAGGTAGTTTACTCACTATGGCTTCACGCTACTGGGCATGTCATCGACATGTTCTGACATGTTAGTGGCTGGCAGCAGATGAGTGGTTCCACAAAAATCACTTTCAGGTCCTCCAGAAAAATGACATCCCTTTCGAGCAATTCATAAAGGCTTAAAATTGCTCTTGGACAGGGTTTTGCTTTCTTGAATTCTCAGCTTTTCTTTTTCTTATGTAGGTAAACTGGATCTGAATTGTTGTATTATAGACACTGTTAGATTTCAAGTCCTTGTTACAGCGGTCTTTCTTAATTGTTCTGTCACAGTAAAAAAGAAATAACTGGGTAACTCTATCCATTGGGATGTCACAGTGTGATTAAGTTATTCACCAATTTAGTAGGAACTGTGTCTGGGTACATTTGGCTCACCTAAGAGGGTTTTTTTACTTTGTTGCTTTCTTTAAGCCTCTCCTAGTGAGGAGATAACAGCCTTCCGCACATCACTAAAAGCCTTAGGAATTGATGAGAGCTTTGGTTAGGTTCTGGTGTCCATCTTGAGACAAGACCTCTGCATGGAAACCAGTTCATGTTTACATGTGAAGTCTATGATGATGATCCCCAGCCACTCTGTGTTCCTTGTAATGTTTGAGTGATGAACTCTTGCAACAGTAGTGAAGGAACATACATGAAAATGAGAAACTGTTCTGTTCTGTGTCTCTGGTACCTCATAGCTGTGAAGACTGCATGTGTTTCTCCATTGGCTGCTGTTAACTAGAAAGTTTTTTTGAGTTCACTGGCTGTATATTAGCAGATGGTGAAATACACATGCGGATCCTGTATCACAGTTAATCCTATAAAATTTTTTGGAAAATTTGCAAGGTCATCTTGACTGCACAACAAGTTCTGTATGCATTTAAATGACAAACTGTCCTTGAATTGTAAATTAACACATATGAATATATCAAATGATCAAGCTTACTAAACTTTAGACTTTTTACGTTTCTTAAGTAGACCTATGTGGTCATTTTGATTCTGCAAGTTGGTACTGTTTGCTGTTAGCATTTAGACTAGATGTATTTGCAGAGTGCTGAAATACTAAGCAGTGAATGGCTAGGAATCTACTTATTGACCGGACTGATCAATACGTTTCCAGTTCACTGTTGCAAGGATGGAATTGCCTCTTGCAGCTTCTTCATCAGTATTGACACACAGATTTCTCTTAAGTTTAGCTTCAAATTATTCTTTGTTGTTTAAAATCTATAAGAAGAAGCAGAATGCAAATAATGCAGCTTATTTAGGCTGCAATTTTGAACATTTCTAGAAAGCATCCAGTTATAATTTGTAGTTTACGAATTACATACCTTTTTAATGTTTTTACTTTACAGAGAACTGCTATTGAGAAGCTAGAAGTTTATTGGGAATCTAGTGCCTTGTCAAGCTACTTTGAAGTAGCAACAGCTTAGAAGTTCATGTATGACCCACCTCTCCTTTGGCTTTGAAGGGTGGGAACATGGCAGCATCTTTTCCCTTCCTAGTCTAGTTTTGGAGATAAACTTAATTCTCTGTCTCCACGAATGAGGTGAGGGGAAAAAAAAGTGGATGAGAATTTTTAATCATCCCAAGAAAGCATGTATGTATATATTTATATTTACATGTGTTTATATGTGTATGTATATAAACTTTTTTAAAAAGTCTCCCATGGATTTGCAAGGACTAGTTTCACAAACAGGACAATTTAATCTCAGGCCACTGAATCCAGTCTCTTCCCTCTGGTTGTAGGCAAGTTGGTAATCAACAATTTAATTGTAAGTGGGTGCAGTACTTGATCTTCTCCCACACAATGTGAGCTACAAGACTCTTTCCACTTCTTCTAGTGAACATAAGAATTAAGACTAAGACTTTTGATGATAACCTGACAAAACTTTTATTGTTTTCGTGGTTTGGCTTGTACAAGTATCTAACAGGGTACAAGAAGAGAGTCCTAGCTTCAGATCATTTGAAATGTTTGATCAAAGTTATTTGCATTATGGCTGGTGACTGCAGTATTACAATGTATATGAAGCGTTTTCTTTATAGAAAAACAATTTTACTGATGTCAAAGAAAAATGTAGATACTAATTAAAAATCTCATTTAGTTTATATGATAATAGGTTACCTGTAGAAAATTGGTAAATTAGAAGTAAAACCAGTAAGTTTGTTAAACGACATTTTTAAATAAGACTTTTTTTTTTATAAGTAGAACTACTAATTATTTTGAGTATGAAAGCTCAATTTCCAATCCAGGGTTTATATTTCATGAACTATACTGGGGTGGGGGTTTTTTGTTTGTGTTTTTTAATAGGAAGTTGGGTTCTTTTCAAAGGAACTGTGATTGTCTTATTTTGTACTGTTTGGTAGTAAGTGATAATGTAACTTAGAGTTACAGAGCTCTTGATGAATGAGTAGAATGTTGAGGGCTTCTATGCAATATGGAGGCCTGGCGGAGAAAAACATAAGTGTATCAAGAAACTGTTTGAATTATGCTAAAACTTTATAAAATGAGAACCTGATTGCTGCCAGTTATTTTCCTACTTTGGACAAAGTGGTGAACATGGACAAAGCTGTTGACCCAAGGGCTGATGCTTTATTCTTATATGGTGGTGCAAGTATTATAGAGTCATAGTAAGGTTTGGGTTGGAAGGGACCTTTCAGGATGATCTAGCCCAACCCCACGCCACTGTCGGCAGGGGCATCTGTCACTAGATCAGGTTGCTCAAAGCCCTGTCCAAACCAGAGCTTGAATGTTTCCAGGGATGGGGCATCTACAACCTCTCTGGGCATCCTGTTCCAGTGTCTCACCATCCTCATCGTAAAAAATACTTCCTTATATCTAATCTAAATCTATTCTATTTTAGTTTAAAAGCATTACCCTTTGTCCTATCACTACAGCTCCTGGTAAAAAGTCTTTCTCCATCTTTCTTGTAAGTCTCCTTTAAGTCTTGAAAGGCCACAAAAAGGTCTCCCCAGAGCCTTCTCTTTTCCAGGCTGAACAACCCTAGCTCTCTGAGCCTTTTTTCACAGGAGAGGTGTTCCATCCCTCTGACCATTTTTGTGGCGCTCCTCTGGACCTGCTCCAACAGGTCCATGTCCTTCATGTGCTGGGGACACCAGAGCTGGATGCAGTACTCCAGGCGGGGTCTCACTAGAGCAGGAGAATCACCTCCCTCGCCCTGCTGGCCACCCTTCTTTTGATGCAGCCCGGGATGCAATTGGCTTTCTGGGCTGCAAGTGTACATTGCCAGCTCGTGTTCAAATTTTATTCCACCAGTACCCCCAAGTCCTTCTCCACAGGGCTGCTCTCAATCCATTCAGTCCCTTAGTCTGTACTGATACTGGGGATTGCCCGAGGTGCAGGACCTTGCACTTGGCCTTGTTGAACTTCATGAGGTTCACATGGGCCCACTCTTCAAGCTTGTCCAGGTCCCTCTGGGTGGCA